>ML811984.1:25510-50429 GCA_009831015.1 Picea engelmannii
TTATAGGTCTATATGATTTCTTCAGCTCAGACCTACTCAAAGTCATAGAAGAATCAAGAATCAATGGTGTTATTCATCCTTCTTTTAATGCTACTTTCATAGCTTTAATTCCCAAGCAGAATGCTCTTGAAAGTTTGGATGACTATAGGCCCATCTCACTGTGCAATTGTATTTATAAAATTATAGCAAAAATCATAAGCAGAAGAATAAAAGGCATCCTATCAAATACAATCTCTCAAGAACAATTTGGTTTTTGGAAGGAGACATATCCATGAAGCAATCAGGGTCTCCCAAGAAGCATTGCACAATATCAAGATGCAGAAGAAAAAAGGGATAGTGATAAAAATAGACCTTTTGAAGGCATATGATCGGGTCAGTTAGCTTTACCTGAGATTATTTCTTACACACCTGGGCTTTGGGTTTTCTTTTATAAATTGGATAATGAGTTGCATCTCCTCAGTCTCTTTTGTTGTACTCATAAATGGAGATACAACCCCTTTCTCCCAAGCCGAGCGAGGCCTTTGTCAGGGGTGCCCTCTTCCCCCCCTCATTTTCCTTCTAGTGGCTGAGGGACTTAGTAGGGCTATTAAGGAAGCCAAAAGTATCAAAACTTTCATCGTTATTCCTCTTACTCATCTACTTTCTCTCACTTACTTGTTTTTTATGGATGATGCCCTAATTTCTATAGTGGCCTAAGAGGTGATGTTGAACAATTGAGATCCATTTTAGACCTTTTCAGCAGAGCCACAAGCATGCAAATAAACAACACAAAATCTACTCTCTCTACCCATCTAATGGCTCCATAAGAAATCCTCTTTTATAAAGGTCTTTTTCCTTTAATGGAAAAGCCACTCGATGAGGGTCTAAAATACCTGGGATTTCACCTAAAACCAAACTCGTACACCAAAGGGGACTGGAATTGGTTATTATCAAAGCTTGAGAAAAAGTTAAAATCCTGGACTTTCAGGTGGTTATCTCGAGCTGGCGGATTAATCTTGGTAAAATCAGTCCTGAAGGAAATTCTAGTATATTGGTTATCTATGGCTTGGATTCCAAAGGGAACGTTGGAAAAAATAAGGAAATTATGTTTCAAATTTCTATGGGGTGGTAAAAAGGAGAGTTTTGTGATGCCTTGGATCAAATGGGAGTCTTTAGCTTTGCCAAAGTTGTTGGGGGGGTGGAGCTTAAAAAATATACATTGCTTCTCCACCACTCTCGCAACAAAAATGGGATGGAGACTTATCTCATCCAACAATTTATGGTCAAAGGTCATTCAACAAAAATACATCAATCTAGATTCAGTGGTGGATTGGATTGGAAGACCAAAAAAAATCCACCAAAATGGATCTATCATGTGGAAAGCTCTGTTCAAATCCTTCGATGTTATCAGTCAAGGTTTGGCTTGGAAGGTAGGAAAAGGAAACTCTCTCAGGCTGGGCAAGGATCCATGGGTGGGTGCAAATGGATAACATTTAATTCCCCAAAATCTAGTAGACAGACTTCAAGAGAGAGATTTTTTCCATCTGAATCAGACTGTAGATGATCAATAAAATTCGATCTAGACTCAAGGTTGGAAAGACGCTCAAGCTCTGAATCTGGAAGAACACTTTACAACTCCCTTGAATGAGTATATCAGGGCCCTTAAATTAATCCATATCAGAATAAATGATTAGGAAGATGAACTTCTATGGCAACTCAGTCCTTTTGGGGTATACTCCCCAAAAAAGGGTTACACTTTCCTAATGTCATTTCTCCTTCAACAGGTTCCTCAATGGTGGTGGAAGGGTATTTGGAAAGCCAAATTCCCCCTCAAGGCTAAAGTGTTTATGTGGTGTCTACTAAAGAAAAAGGTCCCTACTTTGGATAGGATGAAACTTGGGGGTTTAGAAGGACCAGGATGGTGCCCCTTGTGCAAAGGACAGGAGTAATCTTCATTACATCTTTTTTTGGATTGTCCTTTTTCTATACAAACTTGGCGAGATGTATCTATCATTTTGGGTCAACCTTTCTATTGAGTCAGAACCTCCATTGAATAAGCCTCGAAGTTGTGGGTTCAAAATCACAAATACAAACGTTTCATGACACTTCCTCTCCTCATCATTTGGGGTATTTGGATTGCCATAAATGTTGTTATTTTCAAGGAAAAAGACTCCCTTCCCGAGCTTATTGTAGCCAAAAGCTTAGAAATCTTAACACATTTTCCACAAAAGAAAGATCTACCTCCCCAAGGCGGGTAATGGAAGAACACATTAACATCACTAAACCTCGAACTTTCTGTTGAGTCTAAGGATTGTCGCATTTTCATCATCTTTTCCTTTCACCATTCCTCACATTTATCCATATTCTACCACTCCATAAACCATTCATTAATACCATTTTCATAATTAAATATGGGTTTAGCCTTATTATTTTCCAAATCATTTATGTTAGTATTAAAAGAGAATTTGTGATTAAATATTAGAAAAATGACATGTTTTCATGTATATCTCAAAGTTGGATGAGTTTTGTAATGTGTAGGAATATTTGAAGACTCCAACAAAAAGATTATTCAAGCTTCTCGAATATTTTCTCCAACCTTTGAAGATTTGAGGATAATTATTCAAGCATATTCAAAAGAGAAAGATCATGGAGATATGAATAGAATTTCTTATCAAAGATATTAAGGATTTGTGAGAGGATTTGTGAGGATTTGTAGAGATAAATATTATGTAATTATTAGCAAATTGGTTGTACCTGCTTGAGAGGAAAGTGGATCTACATTTATTAGTTTATTATCCTCTTTTCAAAGCAACTCATGTATAAAGGGTTGCTCTCTCTTCATTTGAGATTAGGAGGTATTAGTGAGGAATTAGTAGGAATTAGTGAAGGAGTAGGAGTTAGTGAAAGAATGGAATGAATAAGTGTGTGAATGATTGAGGGAGTTAGTCATTTTATAGAGGTTGGATTGGAATGCTATGTAATAGAGTTTATGATTTAATACTAACATCTTGATTTCTCCATATTGAGTAGAGGATTCTTTATTATGAGTTAGTGGTGTTGATTTCATGTGAGCTCACTAGTTGCATGTTATGTATTATTTGCCTTTCATGCAATTTCATGCTTTCATAATTAGATTCATTTCATGCAATTTCATGCTTTCTTAATTAGATTTATTTTATGCAATTTCCTTCTTTCCTAATTAGATTCAATTTCAATTGTGTGTTTCCTTTTCAAGCATTAGATTAATCTAGTTTCACTCTGATCCTGCGTTTCTTGCGCCTGCACCTCGAAGCTTACGAGCCCTAGGTTGACAATTAAATAGTTGGGTGATTAATTAATTGACATGGGGGAGGGTCCCTTCTAGTGGAGCACGGGGAGGATGGCAGGGCCAAAAGCTCATTCAGATCCCGAGTGTAGGGAAAAAATGGCTTTGGGAGGGAAAAAGAGGAAAAAAAAATATTATGGCTAGGAAGAGGACTTACCAAGTTGGGGCAAAGACCGAAGAGCCCCAAGTAACTCCGACTGATCAGGAAAAATAAAACACTCAGGATATTGCAGCGTCGAGATCTCGTCAAACCATAGGATGGGAGGAAGAAAAGGACCATGGTGGAGCGGTGAAGTAACTGAACTCCACGAGTCTGAGGACACCTCTGGAGGAGAAGATAAGAAATACCCCCAAAGCACAGGATCGAAAACTGAAGCGGCAGGAACTCCACCTACATCGAACATCTAGAGATACAGGAAAGACTTTGGAGCTGGGTCCAACAACATATCCTCCCTCACACTTCCAAAAGGAGGCGAAGAAAATGACAGGCCAATGTCAGAGAAATTTCCATCTGGAAGATTCCACATAAGTTGACCATCTGTGTGGTCATAACCATAATCTACCAGCTCGTCCATTACTACTAACCACCAGAGCTCCCAGGAAAAAATTGCACGGAAGAAGAGGCATGACTTAGGGACAAGTGAGAGCTACAAACCCGAGGAAAGAAAGACTATACCGCCTACGGCTAGGGTTTCCGCAGCAGGTTGAGGAATCGTCGATCCTAATGGGTACAAATCATTCATCCATTTCACCAAACTATCCAAATTACATATTAATGTGAAATGTGAATTAGTGTAGAATGTGAATGAATTCAAGTTATTCTCCCTACTTTCAATGCATTTGATATCTATAAGTACCAACTATTATTACGCCATAAGTTATTCCCCTCTGAAGACGGTCATAGTTACCAAATTCGGTCGAATTGGGAAAAAAATCGAAAATTCGAGGATTCGGTTCGGCTTGTGGATTAATATAGAAATTCGAATTTGATACGAGAATATTCTGTTGACCATGGCTTCCATCCTCATTTTCAACGATACTCTTTAAACACATCGATGTAGATGTATCTTGATGCCCATTTAATTACATTTTCTCATGGTCCATAGTGTTGTCTTTGTCTAATTTCGGTCATTTGCCTTTCTAGTTTCCTAGCATGGATGGACACAGGCATCCCAACCGGTGTTCTTCATCTGACATTTCCAACTTTCATCAAGTCTTGTTAATAAATGCCTGTCAAATTTAAGCCCTCCATGTAGCAATATATAATCTTAATCACAGAACCTCCTCCCAACTTGACAGTTAGCTAAACAAGAATGTTGAATTGGAGGTGAAGGTGGCAATGCACAACAATCAATTGGATAAGCTCATTCCCAACATTAAAATGCATTATCATATCATATTGGGTTTTGCAAAAAGATCTCACTCTCTAGTCTCTGGTCCTAAAAACTCAATTAACCATGTCAAGGATGCAACAATGGAGGAAGCAATAGTCAAACAAGCTCAAGAGGAATCAGAAGCTTAACAGATATTCCTGAAACTCAATGTTGATGCCATGAAGGAGGTCTTCCACATGCATGATTTTCATTAAATGATAAGGTTTTTGATCCAGGTGGATATTGGTGTGGATATTGGTGGCCACCCACCTATTCCAACTGGCTCCTCTTAACAGTTTTTAGTTCAGCATGTTCTTTTGTACTTCTTTGTAATTGTGGGTTCTACACTTCTGGGGTTGTCTGAATCCCTACACATATTCCAGGTCGATACTGGTGGCCTTCCACTTAATCCAATTGGCTTATTTTGTATGTTTTCATGTCAACACATCTTTTTATACTTCCAGGGCCATTTTGGGGCCCTAAACAATGTTTTTTTGGTTCACCACAGTCAAACTATAGACAGAGTCAAAGTTTGATGATGTAATGTGTTATTCTCGAAAGGACCTTTCCAACAAACTATCACGCGCCTAAAACGGATGTCGTATGCAAAAGTTACAACCCCGAGAAGTTGAGGTACCAACTTACCCATATGAGCCCACATAACTTTTGGCATTTCATCTCCTAGGGTTAGGTTTTTGGATGTCTAGGGTTTTGGCATTCATGAGTAATGTTAAAAAGGCTTCTGGAGCCTCATTGTAATTATTTTTCTCAAACGGATGTGCGTAGCAGCCACATCTCTTATGAGAGATAGCAACCACCATTCGAGCAAGTGTTTCAGTTCTGCAGTTTTACAGTTCCAGCCTATTTCATTTATTCAATAGAAGATATTGTTCACTGGATATATGTTGTGTTCTTCATATCTTTGTGTTTATTGTATTTAGTATGTTAATCAGTTTGTTTCTCTCCTAAATCTGGATCAGTGGTATCAAAGCGGTCTGCTCTTCATTTATTTTTCTTCATGCATGTCCCCGACAAGATATGGGTACAAGAAATTAGGACTCGAACCAATAAAGTCGTTGCAAGATCGGTCGTGCCAAGCTCGACAATAACCCATGGGAGACGAAAAGAAAGATGAAGGAGCAAGAGATCATTTTAAAATGTTGCTTGAGGAATCCCTTGCGCGATAAAGGAACAAAATGATGGACAACTTTGTGTAGTTCCTTCGACGGTTGCCCAGAGGAGAAGCATCTTCATCAAGCAGTCATGCAACCCCCTTCAAGGTACAAGTAAATTTTGATATTCCATTATTTCAAGGACTGATAGATGCAGATGTTGTAGATAAATGGTTAAATTTGCTCAAAGGGTATTTTTCGGTCCACAATTTTTCCGATAGGGAAAATATCATGTTTGCACTCCTCAAGGTCGTCCCCCATGTTAAGGATTGGTGGGACACTTACTCTGAGCAAAGGGCCATAGAGGAATCTGCAATATTTTTGGTTTCCCCTACATGGGATTCCTTTCGAGATGCCATTAAAGAACAATACTACCATGTTGGAAGCTATGAGGACCAGTACACCAAATGGACTACCTTGCATCAAAAAAAAGGGACCAGACAGTACCAAATTTCACCAATATTTTCCATACCCTGCGCACCAAGTTGGGTATCAAATACTATGAGCGACATCCGGTGCTCAAATACCACGGTTGTTTGCATAGATACATTCAAACAGAAATGGATTTTTTGGACATCGCCTCATTAGGTACGACTTATAGATATGTTGTCAAGATCGAGCATAAATTTAAGCAGAAGAGGAGAGAGTTTTCATCTGAAAACTCCTCACAGTCGAAGCAGGGCAAAGGCGGCCCCAACCCACACAGCAAGGGACGGAGAAAAGATGGCCACTCTATGGACAACCAGTCCAAGCCGCAACACAAGAAGGGCAATGAGAAGGCGAAGAAGGACACAGGAAAATGGTGTGAATAACATAAAATCCCTTGGCACAACACTGAAGAATGTCACTCCAAGAAGTCACGCGTGGATGAGCTGAAGGCTTTCGAGTCAGAGGTTGATTCTTATTCTGAATTAAATATAGAAGGAAGGAAACAGATTATTGATGTTGAACCCAGTTCCATTATCGCTACCACTAAGGTCCAGCCAAGCAAACCAGAAGAACCAGAGGAAGGTGAACCCCTCTTTCACTCACATATGTGGCTAAAGGGGGCACCGCTTCATTTTATTGTCGATAGCAGAAGTTGGAAGAACCTGATCTCAATAGAGGTCATCAAGGGGTTGGACCCACCAACAACACCGCACCGCAGCCCTACACCATTGGTTGGCTTCGCCAAGGAATAGATCTTTGTGTCAGCCAACAATGTTGTCTTCCCTACAGTATCAAGCCTTTCAAAGATGAGGTATTGTGTGATATTGCTCCCCTTGAAGTTTGTGATGTTATTTTAGGAACCCCATGTTTGTGGAAGTGTCATGTTGTGTATGAGTCTAGACCCCACAGTTTTATTATTACTTTGGGTAGACAATTGTCCAGGATAGCAGACGTAGCGCCGCCTACCGTTATTTCTTTAATCTCTACTAAGCAATGCAGTAAGGTCATTTCAGAGACCGGGAAGTTTGACTTCTCTATGATTCATTATCACGGTAAGCAAAAGGTTGCCTTACATCTGTGGCCTCTACACAGAGCCTCCCTTTGCAGTAGAAGCAAGTGGACGGGGTCGTGGAAGAGTACAGACATCTTCTCCTCACCCATTGGGGTACTGATGCACTGCCAAGTCAAGCATCCAATTTATCTAACCCCCGGTGCACCCTTTGCCTGATGGACCAGTCTATCGTCGCTTGCTGATGGAAAATGACAAAATCAAGCATCGGATCCAAGAGCTTCTTCAAAAGGGGCACATCAAACCCATATCCTCCCCTTGCGAAAGCTGGATTGTACTAGTGCAGAAGGAGGACAGGACCTGGCGACTGAGCATTCATTACAGAGCGTTAAACAAAATCACAGTCAGAAATTGGTACCCAATTCCCAGGATTGATGACCTTCTTGACCAACTCAAGGGGGGGAATTTCTTCAGCAAGATTGACCTAAAGTCTGGTAAACACCAGGTTCCTATCGAACCAACTAATGTCTGGAAGACAAATTTCAAATCTAAATAAGGACTCTTCGAATGGTTGGTCATGCCCTTTGGCCTAACAAATGCACCAGCCAGTTTCATGAGGTAGATGGATGTTGTATTGAGACCCTTCACCAACTCTTTTGTGGTGGTATATTTGCATGACATCCTCATATTCAACAAAACTTGGGAGGAGCACATGCGGCATATTTGTTGGAATAATGCTTACAATAGATTGGTTTGTATTTGGTTTGAATCTGTTGAAGATTTGTAGGAGGTTGTTGAGAGATTCTCTCAACAACTATCTCTATGTTTGGAGATAGTTGGATCTGATTCCAACTATATATACATGTAATATTGTGTGTAATATGTGTAATAGAAATTATTATTTGTGTGTTATGGTTATTCTCTCAAATTTTAATATGGTATCGGAGAGAGGTTGGGCTTAATCCCTCACGGGAGTGCCCAGGAAGATGTGATAGCCATTGGAACTGATTTTCTATAAATATGTGTGGGAGTGTGTTTTGAAGAGTGCAATTATTTATGTGTAAATTAATTTTTGTGTGTGCAAATTAAATTATTTTGTGAGTGAGTCGCCTTACTCCCGTAGAGAAAACTCTTGTCCACGCAGAAAAAGAAAGGGCACGTGACCAAATATTTAAGAGGCGGATTGGTGCAGTATATCAATAATCAGATCAATAATCAATGCAAATACGATGAAAGTTTTGTTGGTTCGTGCACGCAAAGTGGAATCTGAAGGGCAAGCCTTTCACAGACTAGTATCTTCAATTCATCAGGAAGGACATTATAGCCATTCATCAGGACGTCGATGGCAAGGGATCACTCATGGCATCATTGTGATCTGTTATTGGTCTTACACAACAATTTCTTCTCACCAGAAGAAGGGCAATATGGCCATTCATTTCAGGATCTTCTTCAACCTAGCTGGAGTCAAGGATTCCATATTCCTATTTACGTTTTACTATATTGAAGGAGTATGAATGTGTCAAAATCTAAAAGGGTGGTTATATTAATTGATTTGTATGAATTTTGTCTGTAAAATTTTATTTTGTAGAGCCAATCAATGATCATAATATCATAATCTAAATTAGTGGTTCTTGACGTACTACAGTGCCATAGGAACACTTCACTGCTTTGGTTATGCATATTTTGTTATATGTCGGTGGATCTTGTTGTGCTTTGGGCTTCAAGAACAATAGTGACAGGTTGTCCATGTATATATTATTATATGTGTGTTTAAAAAAGGTCAGTTGTATGATTGACTGTTGAAAATTGCCAGTAATCAGATCACTGTCCTATTGAGTTGTTGAAATTTTCTCTTAGGGGGAATTCCATAGATGATAGTGTATCCATAGGATAACTCGGTATCAATATTGTCCTTCTAGAGGTCAAGAAGCGTCAATTCTACAAATTCGTCAATGATGGTCAAAAGCGGTGTTATCTTAAATGAGTTGAAAGGGAAGCTCGAAGTTGTGGAGAAGAAAGAGCGTATACTGGAAGATTTTAGAGTGAATAGGAATGCTGATGAAGACCAGTTAGACAAAGAAAGAAAATGATTAATATTGTAATTTGGTATTGAGTATTGTAAGTTTTTATAATGTAAAATATTGCTTACATTATAAAAACTTACAATACTCAATAACAAATTACAATATTAATCATTTTCTTTATTTGTCTAACTGGTCTTCATCAGCACTCCTATCCACTCTGAAATCTTCTAGTATACGCTCTTTCTTCTCCACAACAGATGGCATCAAATCCTGGTTGGGCTTAATACCTCACGAGAGTGCCCAGGAAGATGTGATAGCCATTGGAACTGATTCTCTATACATATGTGTGGGAGTGTGTATTGAAGAGTGCAATCATTTATGTGTAAATTAATTTTTATGTGTGCAAATTAAATTATTTGTGAGTGAGCCACCTTACTCCCGTAGAGAAAACTCTTGTCCACATAGAAAAAGAAAGGGCACGTGACCAGATATTTAAGAGGCGGACTGGTGCAGTATATCAATAATCAGTGCAATTACGACGGAAGTTTTGTTGAATCGTGCACGCAAAGTGGAATCTGAAGGGCAAGCCTTTCACGGATTGGTATCTTCAATTCATCAGGAAGGACATTACAGCCATTCATCAGGACGTCGATGGCAAGGGATCACTCATGGCATCATTGTGATCTGTTATTGGTCTTACACAACAATTTCTTCTCACCAGAAGAAGGGGGATATGGCCATTGATTTCAGGATCTTCTTCAACCTAGCTGGAGTCAAGGATTCCATATTCCTATTTACGTTTTACCAGATTAGAGTATGAATGCGTCAAAATCTAAAAGGGTGGTTATATTAATTAATTACTTATATTAATTGATTTGTATGAATTTTGTCTGTAAAAATTTATTTTGTAGAGCCAATCAATGAACATAATATCATAATCTAAATTAGTGGTTCTTGAAGTACTTTGGTGCCATAGGAACACTTCACTGCTTTGGTTATGCATATTTTGTTATATGCCGGTGGATCTTGTTGTGCTTTGGGCTTCAAGAACAATAGTGATAGGTTGTCCATGTATATATTATTGTATGTGTGTTTAAAAAAGGTCAATTGTATGATTGATTACTGAAAATACCCAGTATTTAGATCACTGTCCTATATAACTATTGAAATGTTCTCTTAGGGGGAATTCCACAGATGGTAGTGTGTCCATAGGATAATTCAATATCAAGATTTTCCTTCGGGAGGTCGAGAAACGTCAATTCTACAAATTCGTCAATTATGGTCAGAAGTGGTGTTATCTTAAATGAGTTGAAAGGGAAGCTCGAAGTTGTGGAGAAGAAAAAGAGTATACCGGAAGATTTCAGAGTGGATAGGAGTGTTGATGAAGACCAATTAGACAAAGAAAGAAAATGATTAATATTGTAATTTGTTATTGAGTATTGTAAGTTTTTATAATGTAAGCATTATGGGAGGGTGTTGGAATAATGCTTACATTATAAAAACTTACAATACTCAATAACAAATTACAATATTGATCATTTTCTTTCTTTGTCTAACTGGTCTTCAACAACACTCCTATCCACTCTGAAATCTTCTGGTATATGCTCTTTCTTCTCCACAACAGATGGTATCAGAGCCTGGTTGGGCTTAATCCCTCACGGGAGTGGCCATGAAGATGTGATAGCCATTAGAACTGATTCTTTATACATATGTGTTGGAGTGTGTTTTGAAGAGTGCAATTATTTATGTGTAAATTAATTGTTATGTGTGCAAATTAAATTATTTTGTGAGTGAGTTGCCTTACTCCTGTTCAGGAAACTCTTGTCCATGCAGAAAAAGAAAGGGCATGTGACGAGATATTTAAGAGGAGGACTGGTGTAGTATATCAATAATCAATGCAATTATGATGGAAGTTTTGTTGGTTCGTGCACGCAATGTGGAATCTGAAGGGCGAACCTTTCACGGACTAGTATCTTCAATTCAACAGGAAGGACATTACAACCATTCATCTGGAGGTCGATGGCAAGGGATCACTCGTGGCATCATTGTGATCTTTTATTGGTCTTAAGAAACAATTTCTTCTCACAAGAAGAAGGGCAATATGGCCATTGATTTCAGGATCTTCTTCAACCTGGCTGGAGTCAAGGATTCCATATTCCTATTTACATTTTACCAAATTGGAGTATGAATGCGTCAAAATCTAAAAGGGTGGTTATATTAATTAATTACTTATATTAATTGATTTGTATGAATTTTGTCTGTAAAATTTTATTTTGTAGAGCCAATCAATGAACATAATATCATAATCTAAATTAGTGGTTCTTGACGTACTTCAGTGCCATAGGAACACTTCACTGCTTTGGTTATGCATATTATGTTATATGCTGGAGGATCTTGTTGTTCTTTCGGCTTCAAGAACAACAGTGACAGGTTGTCCATGTATATATTATTCTATGTGTGTTTAAAAAAAGTCAGTTGTATGATTGACTGTTGAAAATACCCAGTAATCAGATCGTTGTCTTATATAACTGTTGAAATTTGTTCTTAGGGGCAATTCCACATATGGTAGTGTATCCATAGGATAATTCAGTATCAAGATTTTCCTTCAGGAGGTCGAGAAGAATCAATTCTACAAATTCATCAATGATGGTCAGAAGCGGTGTTATCTTAAATGAGTTGAAAGGGAAGCTCGAAGTTGTGGAGAAGAAAGAGCGTATACCGGAAGATTTCAGAGTGGATAGGAGTGTTGATGAAGACCAGTTAGACAAAGAAAGAAAATGATTAATATTGTAATTTCTTATCGAATATTGTAAGTTTTTATAATGTAAGCATTATGGGAGGGTGTTGGAATAATGCTTACTTTATAAAAACTTACAATACTCAATAACAAATTACAATATTAATCATTTTCTTTCTTTGTCTAGTTGGTCTTCATCAGCACTCCTATCCACTCTAAAATCTTTCATTATACGCTCTTTCTTCTCCACAACAGATGGTATCAGAGCCTGGTTGGGCTTAATCCCTCACGGGAGTGCCCAGGAAGATGTGATAGCCATTGGAACTGATTCTCTATGCATATGTGTGGGAGTGTGTTTTGAAGAGTGCAATTATTTATGTGTAAATTATTTTTTATGTGTGCAAATTAAATTATTTTGTGAGTGAGTTTCCTTACTCCCGTAGAGAAAACTCTTGTCCATGCAGAAAAAGAAAGGGCACATGACCATATATTTAAGAGGCGGACTGGTGCAGTATATCAATAATCAGTGCAATTATGACGAAAGTTTTGTTGGTTCGTGCACGCAAAGTGGAATCTGAAGGGTGAGCTTTTCACCAATTCATCAGGAAGGACATTACAGCCATTCATCAGGATGTTGATGGCAAGGGATCACTCATGGCATCATTGTGATCTGTTATTGGTCTTACACAACAATTTCTTCTCACCAGAAGAAGGGCAATATGGCCATTGATTTCAGGATCTTCTTCAACCTGGATGGAGTCAAGGATTCCATATTCCTATTTACGTTTTACGTTTTACGAGATTGAAGGAGTATGAATGTGTCAAAATCTAAAAGGGTGGTTATATTAATTAATTACTTATATTAATTGATTTGTATGAATTTTGTCTTAAAAAATTTGTCTTGTAGAGCCAATCAATGAACATAATATCATAATCTAAATTAGTGGTTCTTGACGAACTTAGGTGCCATAGGAACACTTCACTGCTTTGGTTATACATATTTTGTTATATGTTGGTTGATCTTGTTGGCTTCAAGAACAACAGTGACAGGTTTTCCATGTATATTTTATTGTATGTGTGTTTTAAAAAGTTCAGTTGTATGATTGACTGTTGAAAATACCCAGTAATCAAATCATTGTCCTATATAACTGTTGAAATTTTCTCTTAGGGGGAATTCCATAGGTGGTAGTGTATCCATAGGATAATTCAGCATCAAGATTGTCCTTCGGGAGGTCGAGAAGCGTCAATCCTACAAATTCGTCAATGATGGTCAAAAGCGGTGTTATCTTAAATGAGTTGAAAGGGAAGCTTGAAGTTGTGGAGAAGAAAGAGCGTATACCGGAAGATTTCAGAGTGGATAGGAGTGAAGATGAAGACCAGTTAGACAAAGAAAGAAAATGATTAATATTGTAATTTGTTATTGAGTATTGTAAGTTTTTATAATGTAAGCATTATGGGAGGGTGTTGGAATAATGCTTACATTATAAAAACTTACAATACTCAATAACAAAATACAATATTAATCATTTTCTTTCTTTGTCTAACTGGTCTTCATCAACACTCCTATCCACTGTGAAATCTTTCGGTATACGCTCTTTCTTCTCCACAACAGATGGTATCAAAGCCTGGTTGGGCTTAATCCCTCACGGGAGTGCCCAGGAAGATTTGATAGCCATTGGAACTGATTCTTTATAATATGTGTGGGAGTGTGTTTTGAAGAGTGCAATTATTTATGTGTAAATTAATTTTTATGTTGTTAACATTAAATTATTTTGTGAGTGAGCCGCCTTACTTCCGTAGAGAAAACTCTTGTCCATGCAGAAAAAGAAAGCACACGTGACCAGATATTTAAGAGGCGGATTGGTGCAGTATATCAATAATCAGTGCAATTACGATGGAAGTTTTGTTGGTTCGTGCACGCAAAGTGGAATCTGAAGGGCGGGCCTTTCACGGACTCGTATCTTCAATTCCTCAGGAAGGAAATTACAGCCATTCATCAGGACGACGATGGCAAGGGATCACTCATGGCATAATTGTGATCTTTTATTGGTCTTACACAACAATTTCTTCTCACAAGAAGAAGGGCGATGTGGCCTTTGATTTCAGGATCTTCTTCAACCTGGCTGGAGTCAAGGATTCCATATTCCTATTTACGTTTTACTAGATTGAAGGAGTATGAATGCGTCAAAATCGAAAAGGGTGGTTATATTAATTAATTACTTATATTAATTGATTTGTATGAATTTTGTATGTAAAATTTATTTTGTAGAGCCAATCAATGAACATAATATCATAATCTAAATTAGTGGTTCTTGACGTACTTCAGTGCCATAGGAACACTTCACTGCTTTGGTTATGCATATTTTGTTATATGTTGGAGGATCTTGTTGTGCTTTCGGCTTCAAGAACAATAGTGACAGGTTGTCCATGTATATATTATTGTATGTGTGTTTAAAAAAGGTCAGTTGTATGATTGACTACTGAAAATACCCAGTAATCAGATCAATGTCTTATATAACTGTTGAAATTTTCTCTTAGGGGAAATTCCACAGATGGTAGTGTATCCATAGGATAATTCAGTATCAAGATTGTCCTTCGGGATGTTGAGAAGCATCAATTCTACAAGTTCGTAAATGATGGTCAGAAGCGGTGTTATCTTAAATGAGTTGAAAGGGAAGCTCGAAGTTGTGGAGAAGAAAGAGCGTATACAGGAAGATTTCAGAGTGGATAGGAGTGTTGATGAAGACCAGTTAGACAAAGAAAGAAAATGATTAATATTGTAATTTTTTATTGAGTATTGTAAGTTTTTATAATTTAAGCATTATGGGAGGGTGTTGGAATAATGCATGCATTATATAAACTTATAATACTCAATAACAAATTACAATACTAATCATTTTCTTTCTTTGTCTAACTGGTCTTCATCGGCACTCCTATCCACTCTAAAATCTTCCGGTATACACTCTTTCTTCTCCACAACAGATGGTATCAGAGCCTGGTTGGGCTTAATCCCTCACGGAAGTGCCTAGGAAGATGTGATAGGCATTGGAACTGATTCTCTATACATATGTGTGGGAGTGTGTTTTGAAGAGCGCAATTATTTATGTGTAAATTAATTTTTATGTGTCCAAATTAAATTATTTTGTGAGTGAGCCGCCTTACTCCCGTAGAGAAAATTCTTGTCCAGGCAGAAAAAGAAAGGGCACATGACCAAATATTTAAGAGGCGGATCGGTGCAGTATATCAATAATCAGATCAATAATTAGTGCAATTACGACGTAAGTTTTGTTGGTTCGTGCACGCAAAGTGGAATCTGAAGGGCGATCCTTTCACGAACTAGTATCTTCAATTCATCAAGAAGGACATTACAGGCATTCATCAGGACGTCGATGGCAAGGGATCACTCATGGCATCATTGTGATCTGTTATTGGTCTTACACAACAATTTCTTCTCACCAGAAGAAGGGTGATATGGCCATTGATTTCAGGATCTTCTTCAACCTGGCTGGAGTCAAGGATTCCATATTCCTATTTACGTTTTACCAGATTGAAGGAGTATGAATGTGTCAAAATCTAAAAGGGTGGTTATATTAATTAATTATGTATATTAATTGATTTGTATGAATTTTGTCTGTAAAATTTTATTTTGTAGAGCCAATCAATGAATATAATGTCATAATCTAAATTAGTGGTTGTTGACGTACTTTGGTGCCATAGGAACACTTCACTGCTTTGGTTATGCATATTTTGTTATATGTTGGTGGATCTTGTTGTGATTTGGGCTTCAAGAACAACAGTGACAGGTTGTCCATGTATATATTATTGTATGTGTGTTTAAAAAAGTTCAGTTGTATGATTGACTGCTGAAAATACCCAGTAATCAGGTCACTGTCCTATATAACTGTTGAAATTTTCTCTTAGGGGGAATTCCACAGATGGTAGTGTATCCATAGGATAATTTAGTATCAATATTGTCCTTCGGGAGGTCAATAAGCGTCAATTCTACAAATTCGTCAATGATGGTCAGAAGCGGTGTTATCTTAAATGAGTTGAAAGGGAAGCTCAAAGTTGTGGAGAAGAAAGAGCATATATCGGAATATTTCAGAGTGGATAGGAGTGATGATGAAGACCAGTTAGACAAAGAAAGAAAATGATTAATATTGTAATTTGTTATTGAGTATTGTAAGTTTTTATAATGTAAGCATTATGGGAGGGTGTTGGAATAATGCTTACATTATAAAAACTTACAATACTCAATAACAAATTACAATATTAATCATTTTATTTCTTTGTCTAACTAGTCTTCATCAACACTCCTATCCACTCTGAAATCTTCCGGTATACGCTCTTTATTCTCCACAATAGATGGCATCAGAGCCTGGTTGGGCTTAATCCCTCATGGGAGTGCCCAGGAAGATGTGATAGCCATTGGAACTGATTCTCTATACATATGTGTGGGAGTGTGTTTTGAAGAGTGCAATTATTTATGTGTAAATTATTTTTTATGTGTGCCAATTAAATTATTTTGTGAGTGAGCCGCCTTACTCCCATAGAGAAAACTCTTGTCCACACAGAAAAAGAAAGGGCAAGTGACCAATATTTAAGAGGCGGACTGGTGCAGTATATCAATAATCAGATCAATAATTAGTGCAATTACGATGGAAGTTTTGTTGGTTTGTGCACGCAAAGTGGAATCTAAAGGGCGATCCTTTCACGGACTGGTATCTTCAATTCATCAGGAAGGACATTACAGCCATTCATCAGTACGTCGATGGCAAGGGATCACTCATGGCATCATTGTGATCTGTTATTGGTCTTACACAACAATTTCTTCTCACCAGAAGAAGGGTGATATGGCCATTGATTTTAGGATCTTCTTCAACCTGGTTGGAGTCAAGTATTCCATATTCCTATTTACGTTTTACCAGATTGAAGGAGTATGAATGCGTCAAAATCTAAAAGGGTGGTTATATTAATTAATTACTTATATTAATTGATTTGTATGAATTTTGTCTGTAAAAATTTATTTTGTAGATCCAATCAATGAACATAATATCATAATCTAAATTAGTGATTCTTGACGTACTTCGGTGCCATAAGAACACTTCACTGCTTTGGTTATGCATATTATGTTATATGCTGGTGGATATTGTGTTGCTTTGGGCTTTAAGAACAACAGTGACAGGTTGTCCATGTTTATATTATTGTATGTGTGTTTAAAAAAGGTAAGTTGTATGATTGACTGCTGAAAATACCCAGTAATCAGATCATTGTCCTATATAACTGTTGAAATTTTCTCTTAGGGGGAATTCCACAGATGGTAGTGTATCCATAGGATAATTCAGTATCAAGATTGTCCTTCGAGAGGTCGAGAAGCGTCAATTCTACAAATTCGTCAATGATGGTCAGAAGCGGTGTTATATTAAATGAGTTGAAAGGGAAGCTCGAAGTTGTGGAGAAGAAAGAGTGTATACCGAAAGATTTCAGAGTGGATAGGAGTGATGATGAAGACCAGTTAGACAAAGAAAGAAAATGATTAATATTAAATTTGTTATTGAGTATTGTAAGTTTTTATAATGTAAGCATTATGGGAGGGTGTTGGAATAATGCTTACAATAGATTCGTTTGGATTTGGTTTGAATCTGTTGAAGATTTGTAGGAGGTTGTTGAGAGATTCTCTCAACAACTATCTATATGTTTGGAGATACTTGGATATGATTCCAACTATATATACATGTAATATTTTTTTTAATATGTGTAATAGAAATTATTATTTGTGTGTTATGGTTGTTCTCTGAAATTTTAAGAATATTCAGCAGGTTTTGAGCACTCTGCGACAGCACAAGCTATATGCCAACTTGGAAAAATTTTCCTTTGGCATGAACATCATCCAATATTTGGGCTACATTGTTGCTGAGCACAGGGTACATGTTGATCCCGCTAAGATCCAATTCATCCATGACTGGCCAGCCCCGACCACACTAACCGAGCTTCAGAGCTTCTTAGGACTTGCCAACTTCTACCAACGGTTCATGTTGGGATTCTCCCATATTGCATGGGCCCTCAGCCACGTGACCAAGGGCGGTGGAAGGGAAAATTTTGTGTTGGGGGGAGGAATAACAACAAGCATTTGATGATCTGAAGCATCGCTTGTGCTCAGCTCCAGTACTCTCCTTGCCTAATCTGCAACAACTGTTTGATATTGAGACTTATGCATACGACTATGTTGTAGGCACAGTTCTCACTTAGCACGGTCATCCGGTGGCATACCATAGCGAGAAACTCTCAAATACTGTCCGGAAATACCCCATCTATGACAAGGAAATGTATTCCATTGTACAAGCCTATTGTCAATGGAAACATTACATTCTAGTAAAGGAGACTATCATCCACACTGATCACAAACCTCTGCAGTTCATACAGACACAAGGGAAGTTGTAGAACGATCGTCATCAAAAGTGGTCCACCTACCTACAACATTTCCATCTCAACATCAAGGATAAGACATGGAGCACAAATCGTGTCGATGAATGCCTCGATCAACCTCTTGTGGCTGCACTCATCATTGTGCTCCATTCCTGTGGACATGAGGCATCTGAGTGGCCCCAACTTTATCAGCAAGATCTGGACTTCGCCACTACCTATCATCTCTTGGGTATAGGCACGATTGTCACCAATTTTCACATTTAGGATGGGTTTTTATGCCATATGGGCCATCTTTGTGTTCCTGAAAGTGGGCGTGAAAAGCGAATTTGGGAAGCCCACTACAGTCGGATGGCATGGCATTTTGGCATGGAGAAAATTTTGGTTGTTCTCCAAAAACATTTTTATTGGCCAAAACTTCGATAGGACGTCAACAAGTATATCAGATCTATCACTTCCTATGCCATTGCTAAGCCAGCCATCAAGAAGCAAGGCTTATACACCCCTCTTCCTACCCCTGAGAAGCCTTGGGAATCCATCTTGATGGATTACATGTCTAGCCTTCCATCCACCAAGCAAGGTAATGATTGTGTATTTTTGGTCGTTGATCAATTTTTGAAGATAGACATCCTCACATCATGCAAGAAGAACATCACAGCGACAGATACTGCCAAGCTCTTCTTCAAACGAGTCTGGGTCCATTTTGGGATACCACAGACCATCATCTCTGACTTGGACAATAGGTTCCTCAACACATTTTGGTCGAGTTTCTGGTCATTGTTGGACACCAAGCTCACTAAATCCACTACTTTCCACCCCCAAACAGATGACCAAATAGAGGTCGTCAATCGGATCAGTGTGCACATCATGCGTATGTACAAATCTAAGCATCCAGGTAGATGGGATGAGAGTCTCCCCTATGTTCAACACAGTTACAACATGGCTCTCCATAGCTCCACTAATCATAGCCCATTTCAGGTGGGACTGAGATTCCAACCCTTGGGTCCCATTGATGTTGCACTACCTATGGAAACCACATAGACATACTCTTCCCATGTTCAGTCTGAGACCGACAAAGCCACCAGATTCATTGAGCGGATTCAACACATCCACCAACAGGTCCATGAGATTTTGCAGAAAGCCAATGCTAGGTAGAAGTAGCGCCATGATCAACACAGGGTACCACACCAGTTTCAGGTTGGAGACAAGGTCTGGTTACATTTGTAGAAGGAGCGTCTTACAAGGCCCCATCGGAAGCTCTGCCCACTTTGTTATGGGCCTTACACCATCACCAAGGTTGTGGGTAGCAATGATTTTGAGCTCAACACTCCACCCTTCATTGGCTTGCACCCAATGTTCAATGTGGACCTCCTTCGGCCATATTTTCCACCATTATTGGACACCTCAGAGATTGCAGAACAATTGACACCAACATAGATCAACCATGGCTGCATGGAACGAGCATTCACTGATCAGATAGTGGACACACAGGTCAAGGGCACTCGCCAGCAGAGGATCAAACTTTATCGGGTTGTCAAGGTAGGGCAGCTCCTCCACCAAGGATAGTGGCTCGCCCGGGGCCAAATTCAACAGAAGTTTCCTCACCTAATAGGGGAACTCAACGCAATGGAGACCATTGCTTCCCAAGGGGAGAGGATTGATCCAGGTGGATATTGGTATGGATATTGGTGGCCACCCACCTATTCCAACTGGCTCCTCTTGACAGTTTTTAATTCGGCACGTTCTTCTGTACTTCTTTGTAATTGTGGGTTCTACACTTACGGGGTTGTATGAAGCCCTAAACATCTTCCAGGTGGATACTGGTGGCCTCCCACTTAATCCAACTGGATTATCTTGTATGTTTTCATGTCAACACATCTTGTTGTACTTTTAGGGCCATTTTGGGGCCCTAAACAATCTTTTTTTTGGCTCGCCACAATCAAACTGTAGAGATAGTCAAATTTTGATGGTGTAATGTGTAGTTCTCAAAAAGACCTTTCCAACATGCTATCACGCGCCTAAAACGGAGGTCGTATGCAAAAGTTACGACCCTAGAAAGTTGAGGTACCAACTTACCCATAGGGGCCCACATAAATTTTGGTGTTTCGTCTAGGGTTTTGGCATTCATGAGTAATGTTAAAAAGGCCTATGGAGCCTCATTGTAATGATTCTTCTTAGAGATAGCTACCACCATTCGAGCAAGTGTTTCAATTCTGCAGATTTACAGTTTCAGTATATTTCATTTATTCAATAGAAGATATTGTTCACTGGATATCTATGGTGTTCTTCATAACTCTATGTTTATAGTATTCAGTATGTTAATCAATTTGTTTCGCTCCTAAATCCGGATTAGTTTTAGAGTATTGTGAAATTGTTTTTTTTCATAACTAGCTTCTAAAAACTTATCGCTCCAAATTTTATAATAATGAGGAAAGTGTTGTAAGAACAACCAATTTGTAGGTGGTCTCTTTGATACGTATTACTTTATTGTAATGTGCTCCAATAACTCTTTTTATTAATACAATTTTTATCCATTTCAATAAAAGAAAAAAGAAAAAAAAAGGAACTCTCCTTACTCATTGTCACAGTCACACACTTTCAATGTTATAATGTGATGTTGTGATTTATTTGGTATAAGAAGCTCGATTGTAAGCAACATGGGAGAACTACCAAAAATGAATTTCTAATCTAAAAGTGAAATTATATAGACATAGACAAATGGTCGAACACTATTTTAACATTGTTTTTGGACATTGTGTGAGAGTTTTCATGGTTCCTTCATCGTTGTTAGCTCTTTGTTTTCATTAAACCTGCACATAAAACAAATAAATAAAACATGACAGCAAAACCTCAAAAAAGAGGGCAAACAACTAAATACATAAATGAAAATAAGGACGGCAAATTTTCCTTTCCTTTAATGCCAAATAGATTTTCTTCCAAGAGGAAGGGGAAATGAATAATCATACTCAGTCGTAGCCTTGGCTTGGGTTGGTGGAAGCTCATGAAAGGTTTCTCATGCTCTTCATGTTTGAAAGTGTTTCCTTTATACATAACAAATTGTCATTCTCATGTAAAACTATGCCCTTGGTTATAGTATATAATTCTATTTATAGCATTTATAAATGGAGTTGGGTTTGGAATATAATGATCATCCATTTTAATTTTCTAAAATTTTGAAAGAATAATATATTTAAGTATTTGTAAGATATATACTCCCAAATTTTTTTAATATTGAATCGAAATCGAATTTGAACTTGAACTTGGTAACT
Organism: Picea engelmannii; assembly: GCA_009831015.1. Taxonomy (NCBI): domain Eukaryota; kingdom Viridiplantae; phylum Streptophyta; class Pinopsida; order Pinales; family Pinaceae; genus Picea; species Picea engelmannii. The sequence goes on from ML811984.1 coordinate 47,251, forward strand.
ATGAAATTTGAATTTGAACTTAAATTGCTGAAATCTGTCATTTTAATTATCTTTCTAAATTTTTGAAATATGTAATATGTCATGCAATTATTTAACGTTGTTGCTATTCCAAATTAAAATGTTAATCAATGATTAAATAAGACTTTAATTCAATATATAAAATAATGATATTCAACGACTTTTTGGTCTTGAAAAAGGTGTGCTAAGGAATAATTAAGTTTTAGAATCAGAACTTCTTCCTTAAGATTGTGTGGAGTTATTTCTTGGTAGTTGGTGAGTCCTCTTGTGTGAACTTCTCTATGTGTTTGACTGGCATAATTGCAATTATAATGGGTGTGCATTTAAGGAGGTAAAAAGGCAAATGAGAGTTCAGGAGAATGAAATTATGGTTAATAAAATTGCTCGTTTGGAAACTTGGAGCAATGTGTGGAGACTCGAGATAGTGAAATTGTGGCAATCATGGAAGTAGTGAATAATCAAGCAAATGTAATTCAGGAGCTAGGCCATGAGAACAAGTCCCTCAATCAAAATGTAGCAGAATTGATGAATTTTCAAAATATGCTTCAAAATCGGGCTCTCAACTCATTGGGTTCAATTGCAGAGCATGGTGGAGTCATGGTGCAACAATTTTGTCAAAGGCTAGTCACATATACAGTTATATCTAAGATTAAACCCATGTGAATACTAAAGTCAAACTCTCTTAGATCACTTTTTCTATGTTCTTTAAATAAGGTTGAAAGATTCAATCATGTTAGTTTAATTTAACTATTTTTGAAATATTGATGTATTAGATTGCTTTTCAACTTGACTGCAACATTTTGTTGATATCAAATCAATTATTTCTATTAAAAAATAATAATAAAATAATAATAATTAGAGAATAATAAATTGTTATAATAAAAAATATTATAACAATTAGATTATAATAAAATATTATAATAAAATATTTTGTTATAAATTATTTTAATTATTTATGAAATATTGATGTATTAGATTGCTTTTCAACTTGACTGCAACATTTTGTTGATATCAAATCAATTATTTCTATTAAAAAATAATAATAAAATAATAATAATTAGAGAATAATAATTTTATTTTATTTTTGTAAGTAAGAAAGTTATATTAAGTGTGGTGCCTGCTATGGCTGAACATAGGTTCCAGAAATACAAAAAGAAACTAGTTGTAGTTATTGGACTGCCCCAACAGAGGGGAAACCAGTCCAGCCAGCTTCCAAGTCATCAGTCTTAGATCATTGTTGAGTTTTAAGACAAGCAAAGTTCAAAATAAAGCTACCTAGCCTAGGATAACAACAGATAGCTAGACACCTGGCGAAAAGCCCAGCCACGCGGCGCTGAGGTCCTCTGCCCATGGTTCTGTCGCCGCATTGTTTGGCTGATCTTCCCCGCGTTGCTCCCTGCGCTCCTCTCGTTCCGGGTGCTCAAGTGGACCGTTGGGTTCCTCTTCCTTCTGTCGCTCTGCTGCCTGTCGCAGCATGTCATCTAACTCTGTGTCAATTTCCCCCCCCGGTGTGATGCCAGTAGGGTCCGGGGAGAGCTCCATTTGCATGGTCGAGAGAATCTGTAAAAAGGTGGCCGCGTTGTCTTCGGTGGCTTGCAATCGAAACTTGAGGTCCGCCACCTCTCTTCTGAGCTCGAAGACTAAGTCGTATAGGATGCCAAGTCTTTCTTTGAAATGTTCGCCGTCGGGGTGGGTCGCCTGGTGGAAACGCATTCGCTTGGCTGTTCTGAAAGCCCGTGGGTCACTTCGCCAGGTACTCGAGGAAGCAGGGAAGGACATGGACGCAAAGAATTGCATCCGGGGGTCTAGAGGGAAGCATGGGGTCGTAGGCGTTCTGCGCGGGATAGTTGCCATGGCTCGCGGGAGCGGAGACTGCTTAGGAGTTGTGGTGGCCGAAGGTCTACGACGTTTAGTTTGCGCAGGAAGCGGGGTGACGCCAGGGGACATAATTGGGGGATGGGTAGAAGAGCCTGTCATCGGGGAGGTCGAAGGCGAGAGAGGTGGTCTGCGGGGCTTCCAAGTGGAGCCCCTCTTGGGCTTCCCTCTTATGCGTTCTCTCATGGGTGCAGGTGGACTGTGTTTTGCGCGTGGAGCAAGGAGCCAGAATTGTTGGTAGCCTGTGGACAAAATTGCAGAGCGAGCCGGGTTATGCTTGCGTCGTGAAGGGAGGAGCCCTTCCAAACGCAAGCAGGGTGGAATAACGAATGCAACAAGCCAAGCCATGTTACAGATAGCGGAGATGCAAAGGGTGGCGTTAATGCCCCTGACCTCGCCCGTCAAATCCATTTTATGCGCCTTAACTCTCCAGGACGGCATTGCCCTGCTGCACGGGGCGATCACGTGCCTGTGTGTGGCTCTGCAACGCGTCCGGTCCCATTCTGTGCCACGGGGAAACCACTAACACCCCATCCGGGGAGAGAATAATAAATTGTTATAATAAAAAATAATAATAATTAAAAAATAATAAATTGGAAATAAAATATTAAAAAATAATAATAAAATAATAATAATTAGAGAATAATAAATTGTTATAATAAAAAATAATAATAATTAGAAAACAATAAATTGGAAAAAATATATATATTGGAAAAAATCTATTGTTAAACAAAATTTGTAAATATGTACTTTATAAACATTATTGTACGTGAAAATGGTAATTTTTATAATAATATAATATAACCTCTTGTAAACGTTCACTTTTAATTTCATTGATTAAGATCACCTTAATACTCAATTGCTTTGTTATTTATAACATATTATTAAAAAAGATAATAAGTTAATATATTATTTGATATTTATATGTATTAATTATTTTTTGTAAATCTCCACTTTTAATTTTATTGATTAAAATCACCATAATACTCAATTGCTTTATTATTTATAACATATCACTAAAAATATAATAAGTTAATATATTATTTCATATTGATATGTATTAATTAATAAAAAATAATAATAATTAGAGAATAATAAATTGTTATAATAAAAAATAATAATTAGAAAACAATAAATTGGAAAAAAATATTAAAAAATAATAATAAAATAATAATAATTAGAGAATAATAAATTGTTATAATAAAAAATAATAATAATTAGAAAACAATAAATTGGAAAAAATATATATATTGGAAAAAATCTATTGTTAAACAAAATTTGTAAAT
>ML811984.1:69051-85832 GCA_009831015.1 Picea engelmannii
ATCACTTCACTTTATTATTTACCTTTTAAAATCTCTTAAACCACTTTGACTACTTTGACCTTTTGGGGCTTCTAGATGACATATGAGGGTCCTCCAACTTCGTAAAGCCATAACTCTCAAACCGTGAGGAGTTATGTGATGTTCTACATACCACCAGAAATGGAATGACATGTACGATCCATATAGAATAGTATTATCTAAAAATATATCATAACTCATACCCTTAGCCATCAAACAAACTTGGATCCATTACCCAAACCTGGGGTCTCCAACTTCTCATGGCCAGAACTCTCTAACCGTGAGGAATTATGTGGCGTTCCACATACCACCGGAAATGAAATGACAAGCACTATCCATGTAGGATATTTTCCCTAACAAATCACTTTCCTTCATCCCATTATTCCATAATTAAGCATGGGTTCTCTTACTCCACAAAGCATCTTCCCGTGAGGGCTTTCACCATAAGGGGACCACTTTGGAGTTCATCCATATTTACTTTTTATCAACCATGACAAAACAATAATGAGTCATATTTACATCAAACAATATTGGATCCATTACCCAAGCCTTTGTGCTACGGGGCTTTCTTCAAGGGTTGACATCAATGACAACCAACCTTAATCAACATCTTTGTCGTTTAATTAAATTATGCAATATCAATATGTAGTATTAATAATTTAGTGTTCTAAATAAATATTTTAGATATGTTAGATAGTTGATAGGGATTGCCATCCATAAACAATGGCAAACTTGAACTCGCCATCCCTCGAGTTCATCTGTCAATCTGTAAATTGTGGAACTCCGAGTGTTATTTGGAGGACACGGAACAACGAAATTGCAATGTTGAGCCAGCCAGCCTGCAGATCCGCTTGTCAATTTGTATATCGCGGAATTGTGGGTGCTATTTGTAGAGCGCGGAATAATAGAGGCCCAATTTTCAGCCCGAGAGCCCCCAATCCAAAAAAGTGGCTAAATATGGAATGGCGGATCCATACATGATCTATAAAAATTTCATGTCCATAGTTTATAAGAGTACATACTTAGTATGTATTACTCGTTTTTCGGAAACCTTTAGGTGTGGAAGCTGGTGGATTAACGACTTCAAATTTCACTTACTTTTATATCACCAACCCGACCTACCGCTTATCTGTTTGATATTGTAATAAACGAATATAAACTAGCCCAAGTCCAATTGTGCTATGACATGAATACGAGTCCCTTAAAATTCAAATAGTTGGCAAGTCTGCTTGTCAATTTGTATATCATGGAAATGTGGGTGCTATTTGTAAGGCATAGAACAACAGAGGGCCAATTTTGAACCCTCTAGCTCAAGAGCCCACCATCCAAATAGTGGCTAAGTATGGAATGAGGGATCTGTACATGCTCTATAAAATCTCATATCCATATTTTTGAGAAGTACATCTTTACTATGTACTACTCGTTTCCTCTGAATCCTCTTTAGAAGACACAAAACAATAGACCTGCAATGTTGAGTGACCCAGTCCACAGCTTCGACTGTCGATTTGTATATCGCGGGACTCTGGGTGCTATTTGTAGGATACGTAGCAATAGAGGCCCAGCTTTGAGCCCACCAGACCGAGAACCTTGAATCGAAAAAGTGGCAAAGTATGAAATGCGGGATCCGTACAAACTCTATAAGAAACTTGTGTCCATACCTTGTAAGATTTCATACGAATCGCCAGCCCTGGAGTCTGTCTGTCAATTTGTATTTCGCGGAACTGCGAGTATTGTTTGTATGGAAAGAAACAAAAGGAGTGCAATTTTGAGCGAGCCACCCCGCAAGTCCGATGGCCAATTTGTATATCGCGGAATTCTGAATGTTATTTGTAGGCCAGGGAACAATGGATACCCAATTTAGAGGTCGTCAGTCCGAGAACCCGCAATCCAAAAAGTGGCTAAGTAGATATTTAGTGTGTATTACTCGTTTTCCAAAAAAATTGTATTTTATCTTTTCTCTCTGCTTTTCTTCTATGAAACGCGGGTTCCTACATAGGTGGCTTTAACATTGTGTTTCCATTGTTCTGCCGCGTGTGACTAGCATCCAGAATATATATAAATTATTGTTGCCTTCGTACTTGCTTCCAGATGTGCAATAATTAAGCTTTAATCGTAGTAGTCATCCTACAGGAACCATTAAGATTGTCATTAATGTCCGAAAATACGGAGAAGATTTGTCATCACTACGAATTAAAATAAGATTTGCACACAAGTATGTTATGTTTTCCAAGTATTCATTTCAAAGATGGTGCAATGTTTTTTTTTGTGCACCTGTGGGTTGGTGCTTTTAAGAAATTTCTAATTCTTTATCTCTCTTTGTCGTCACCGCCACCTTCGCACTTTGTCATCGTGACAGCTCATTCCGCACAAACCCCGGAGCTTGTCATTGATCAGCGAAAGGCTCGAGGAGATATTCCATTGATACACATTAAACCATAATTTGCAAAGGGTTATATTATCCCTCCCCGATTTTCATTTCAAACATCATCTCCAACAAACGAAAATTCTTAATAACTTGTGGCACCATTTATGTCCAGACATAGTAAACACATTGGGGCATAATGGCCAAAGGTTCCACTATTCCAAGGCATATTCTTACTATTCATCTCCCTCCGCCCAGGAGCAAAAAAGGAGATGGTCCCTTGGTACACCGAGAGATATATTTCAAGCCAAAGAGTTCCAAGGCAACTGTGCCTACTCAGAGAACCTGCCCAGTTGCATTCATGGTTGTCGTAGAAGTTGATGTCATGAACTCCGAGCCGGAAGAAGATGATTTAATGGGCGATGATACAACAATGGATGATGGCAATGCAGACAATCTTCTCACTCGTGTGCCCAAATTGAAATCAACCATAACGGACAGAACTTCCCGGCTCGGTGATGGCGATCCTGACAACACCAAAAGGAGTTTCAGAAAAGAAACTGATGGTAAACGCAATAGCCACTTTGCAGTGTGAAAGTAGGAATTCCAGAGTTCCAAATTAGTCTGTTCTAGGCGGAAGAGTTTCACTGTAAAGCAATGATATGTTGATGCTCCCAGAGATATATTTCAAGCCAAAAAAATATTTATTGACATCTTCAGGAATCAGGTCCAAAACTCGCGTTGTTGCAAGGCATTTTTTCTACTAGTCATCTCCTTCTGCCCATAATGGACTAATTTGGTCCTCTGGAATTGCACGTGCAACCTTTGCTCCTGAATTTTTTTGGACTATGCAGAGGCGGTTTCAGCTAAGGGCTATTCCATTTGCCCTGCAACTTTTTCGTCTTCTTCCTCACATGAAGCTTCTGAAAACTATCAATTTCAACATAGGATGATTCATCCAGGAGAAAACTGCAAGGATCTTGCATACTGTGGATCTTGTGCCTGTGTTTGTCGCAGATACATTCAATGTTTTAGCTCGAAGAACTGGGTCCAATTTCTAAGGACAGATGTACAATACTAGGTGTTTTTCTTATTTTTTTAAATGGATTTTCTATTAAAAAATATTTGCCTTCGACTCTTTGTTCCTGCTTCTTTTATGGATTTAACGCATGTTCTCATTGGCATGGTTCGGTGCTCTCGTACTTCTTCGATATTGTGTTTACTTGGGTTATTTTTTTCTAAAATGGAACATCTAACAATTATATGACAATGTACTGTGTCAATCCACCAGCCTTTTATGCAAACAAAAAATGGATTCCACAGTTTGAAACCAACGTTCGATTATATTCGTAATGTAGATAGAACGTCACAATACCAATGCACAATGTTGCAGCATAATCGTTATTCTTGTTTCTAGACATGCAATTATTAAGTTTTAATGCTAACAACCCATGATGCAAGAAGTTTAATACTTGATTTAATATGTTGCAGTCATGGAACAATGTATCAAGAACACAGTTACACCCACACGTTCCAATAAAATCTAATCTTCAACAAAGCATTTGTTGGCAATTAGTAGAAAATGAAGTTTAGTAGTTAAGTTAATATGTTACAGTCATGGAAGAATGTATCAAGAACATATTTACACGCACACGTTGCAATAAAATATAATCTTGAACAATGCATTTGCTGACAATTAGTAGAAAATGATGGTTTTGCAGCAATGGGGCTTCTTTGAAACCAATTGGCGCTTACGAAAACTGTCTTCCACCTTTCTATTTTCCCACTCTTTTATTCGCTCTAGTTTCTCTTCCTGGTTACTTAATCGTTTTTTTTTTCTCGAAAATGCCTTGCTACGCAACTTGGCGGATTCACGCGTTTCCAACGACTGCTTCCCCTTTCTTTAAATTGACCCTCTATTGTTCTGTGTCCTACAACTGGCACCCAGAGTTCCGCGATATACAAATTGACAGGTGCACTTGCGCGTTGATTGGGTCAACATTTCACTTCTACTTTTTTGTGACCTCCAAACAACATTCGGAGCTCCGCGATATACAAATTGACAAACGGTCTCCAGGGCTGGCGGGCTCAAGATTGTCTTTCTTTACGAATGGAAAAGTGCTAAAATGAGCCATACCACATTTGCGGCACAGAAGATATTTTAAAGGGCAAAGTATTTTCTCTATACTTCTGTGTCCTGCAAACAACACCCACAGTTATGCACTATACAAATTGAGAGTCGGACTTGCCCTCTTCCGTCATATACATTTTTCACTGAAAACTTCCGAGAAATACAATTTAACCGTCGGGTCCTTGCATATTTTCTGGAACTATTGTCACCCCATTTTGAAACCCGTCTGTCCGCTTTCCATAATTCGCCATTTCTTCAAATTTCTTTGGCAGATCGTCGGTTTGGTAGGTTGAAGAAATATTCAGTTCGTATTCGTTGTTTCATGTGCCCGCGCCCCTTTGCAATTTGTAGTTGCCAATTATATATAAGATCTTATTGCTACGCATTCAATTAGCAATGTCCCTATTCCATACTAAGCCACTTTGCCAGAATTCCGCAAATATACAAACCGACCGTTGAACTGCCCCATCATGATCTCTTCCATTTTACACATTTTGAACTCAAAAATTCTAATACATGGAATTTGATCGTGCAACACTCGGTTGTCTTGAGTATCCCCGTAATCCTTTTTTGAATCTCGTCTGACCGCTTTTCAGAGCTTGCCATTCTTTCCTTGCTCTCTGATGTCTCTGTCACCTTCGCACTTGTCTATAATAAAAGAAAAATATATATATATATATATACATATTGTGTTTCTAAATATGGAATCACTGGCATTTAATTCTAATAGGCCATCATGCAGAGACCGTATAAATTGTCATTGATGGGTGAAAGGCTCGAGGAGATCTTGTATTGATGCGCATTAAACCAAAATTTGCAGGGGGGTTATATTATCCCTTCCGAGTGTTGATTTCAAAATCATGAAATCTCGTTCGCATGTCGTGACCTTCACACGTTCATGAAACCTCCAATCCTTAATTTCTCTTCACCGTACCCACCACCTTCACATTTCTAAATATGCAATAAATAAGCTTTACTGCTAATAGTTCATCATGCACCACCCATACAGATTGTCATTAATCAGCGAAAGGCTCGAGGAGCTTTCCCATTCATAAGCATTTAACCAAGATTTAGCGAAGAGTTACATTATCGGCTCTAACTATTCATTTAAACCATCATTTGCAGCAAACCAACGTTCTCATACACCTATGGCACCAGCTCGACAACAGTTCTGTGGAGATACACTCAACATCTCCGGGCGCGAGGACCAGAACTTCCAGTGGTCCAGGGCATATTCTTATTACTCAACATCTACTGCAGAGAACCAAGTAATTTGGACCTCTGGGATTGCTCATGCAAGTTGTGTCCTTGAGGTTTTTGACTGTAAGGACCTGGTCTCTTGGTGCACCGATAAATTTATTTCAAAAAAAAGAATTATTCCACTTTGGGACCGCTCTTTTGTTTCTTTATCACCTCAGGTCTTTTGCCAGATGCGAAAATTGTCGGAGCCAGCATTGAAGTTCAAAGGAGAAGATTGCAAACAGTTCCTAGCAAAGCATAATAATGGATTGCACCTCTTGCCCCATTTTTTGGAAAAACCGCTTCTAGTTCCTGAAGATATTACAAGCATGCAGGTTAGTTCATTTAGAAATCCATTTCGGGGAATTGCCTGACTATTTACAAGAATAACAGGACAGGAGTCCACAACAACTGTTTCGTGCATGGCTCTTTATATTTTGTATCTCACAGTCAACGAACAAGCCATTTTTTATTGGGGCAGGTTAATTTCCCATGAAATTTGTTCCCAATTGTCAAGATACAAAAGGGAAAATAAATTTTATATGTCGTCCTATTTAGTTTTTGCAATAGCGCATTCCTATCGGTTTCCACAACTGTCTCTGTCCAAGAATGTCAACTGCAAATTGCACCCGGTAACGTTCTGGTACCAGGCCTTGTGGAAGCACAAGGCTTCCCACTGTTTTTATGAAGTTTTTAATGGCTTCCTGTCTGTTTTCAAAGTTTTGTTGTTAGGAGAAGATGCTCCCCGCATATCTGAACAGGCAACTAGTTTTTTGGACAAGAAGGGGACACTCAAACTTTTGGATAATTACACTGTGATAAGAATTTTTCGCTCCACAGAACAACCTGCTCTCCTTCCATGTCACATTACAGACATAATTTTTGTTGCAGAAGTAGCACGTCAATACAGCTACTAGTTCCATCTGCTCCAAAAGAAGGAAAAAAATAGTTCATTCCTCTGCCTTGGAAAGTAGGGGAGTTCCTGATGAAAAACGTCAACAAAATTGATGATTTCGCAGCACATTCTAGCATTTGCAACCTGAGATATGTTGAAATCAAAAGAGGGTTCGACCCCTATAATATTTTTCGACAACATTTAAAACATTTGGCCTCGGCGATTGTTTTTTAAATAAACACCTGCCCAAAAACAGAGACAGTGGTGACAATGGTCTTGCCTCTGATGTCGGTGACGTGGACACAGTGCAAAGTTGCACTAAATTGTACACGCAACAGGGAAAAGGACTCAGTGACAAGAGTGTTCAATCCTCAAATACCACTCCAAAAAGTAGGACATCTCGGAGCATCACTCCAACGAGCCACCACAGCAACAAAGAAACTCAGAGTTCTTCAAACGAAGGAGATGATAATGACCCTCCTCATTCTAAAAATGATAATTCTCACAAGCTTCCAGTAGAGAAGAAGAGAAAAAAAAATTGGGGCAGGCGGAAGAGCCAGAAATTTAAAGTGAGAACATGGAACTTGACACTGATCTGGATAGCATGATTTGCTTCCTTGATCAGCCCAAAGACGCCATCCACCATAGCCATCCAATGGACATATCCGTCACCAAAAATTTTGACGAAGTTGAATCCTTCGTGTTTCAGAACGTTGTTTTTGATAGCCAGTCCAAAAAAATGATAATTGAGAAAAAAGATGTTAAAAATAAGAAAGGCAAATCTCGTTCAGAGGTTCACGTTGCCAACTTGCGGTCGTCCCAAATCTGTCAACTTCACACCGCGAGCGGAGAAGCACTTCATGATTCCATTGGAGGCATGGAGACCGAAAATGCCAGACTGAAGAACCAGGTCAAGGAATTGGAAGATGCTTTCATTCCTATGCCATTGCTTGTCAATCCTTTGGCAATAGCCATGCCTGGCACCCCTGCACCCAATGTAAAAGCATCCTCCACCCTCCTCGCATCCTGTAAAGGATATGTGGAGAATAATATCAAAAAAAGAATGGAACTGGTTACTGAGGCGTGGAAAAGATCACAAACCATCACTTCCCTTGGAACCAGGGTACACAGTTTGCTCGAGCTTTTGTAGGCTGAGTTAAAAGATGAAGAAAATTTCTTTTTAAAAATGGTCATTCCTTTTGGCAAGATTGTCAACAATATGACAGAAACAAAAAGAAGAGAAGAAGATATTCCATCTAAAAACCAGATCGGTCAATTGAATGCATGTTGGAAAGAATAAGTGAAGAACCAGCATCTCATTGTTCAGTCATGTGAACAAGCCATATCGAAGAAAGATAAATTATTCACAAGGCTGTCAAATATAGACTTAGCCGGGAAAACCAACGACTTCCAAAACCGCGACTTAATCGCAAACTCCTTGCCCTTAACCAAGCAAGAGTTTGATAAACAGGTTGCTATGTTTAAGGACTTGTCTCTGGAAAAGTTTTACAGCATCCTTCAATTTGATCAAGTTCACATCCACGACTGGCTAGTCAAATATGCAATACATAATGAGGAAATTCATCAGGATCTCTGTAATCTTTCTATCGACTTCTGGGAATTAGAAAACGATCTTTTCAACATAAAAATCCAGAATGAGATCAATGTCGCCCCAATGAGAAGCTACATTGAAGAATGGCTCGAAGGCAATTGAAACAGAGCGTTGATGAAAGGAAACAGGTCATTGTCAGCATTCCAGCAGTCGTCGATGACATCCTTGAAACCCCAGTCGTCGCGACATCAATGAAATGACAGCCGCAACCAAATAGCCAAAGGGCTCAGATGTACCCTCACTGTAAGTTTACTAATCGCATCCTTCTTTGTTTATCAACCCACTTATTCCAGTTTCTTAAATAGAGATGTATAGGCAAAAGCTTGTACCTTTCCATTTTTTATTTTTTTTTGCAGGTACTGCACTCTATCTTTTTTCCACAATCATGTTTCTTGTACATATTTTTGTAATGGTCCGTGGGAGCCCCAATCCTAGTCTGCATGACAAACGCATTGAAATTTCGGTTTATATATAACAGACTTTAATTTCTTTGTACATTTCAAAATTTCCAATAGTATGTAACAAACTTTTATTTTTTGGCATATTTCATATAAAATTGCATTTAAATTTTTATATGTTACAGACTTTACTCTTATCTTTCACCAGTCTGTAAATGCATTTAATTTTTAATATGTTACAGATATTTATTATTATCTTTCACCAGTCTGTATGACAATTGCATTTATTTTTTTATATGTTACAACCTTTTATTTTTTTATATATTTCAAAATAAATGGTGCTCTACAATGCAAACATCATTTACTTATACCCCATGTTCACAAATGCATTTAAATTTTTATATTTCTTCTCCTTGTAAATGTCTTCATATTTTTTTATCTTTCACCAATCCATATGGCAAATGCATTTAAATTTCCAAATTTATTCTTCCACTGTCAACAAATTTGTAGTTTGTTATATACTTTCAAAAAATATATGTTTGCTATATACTTTCAAGAAATACATGGCTCTGCCTGCCTAGCATCATTTACTTTTGCCCCATGTTCCTTGATATACATGTTGCACACAACATTTATGTGATATACATTTTGCACCAAACACTTCGTTTCATTTACAATTCGACCCCATTTTCCACATTTTGTTTTCTAACCTCATTGGCAGAGACTACGCTGCCAAGCAGCCTTGTTTTTATATACTAATTTGATAGAGGTTATATAAGACATTTCCAAATTAATGTTATTGATTTTGGAAATATGTGTATTGTATAAACATTATTGTATGCTTAAGTGGTGATTGTGATAATCATATAATATGAACCTCTTATAACCCTTCACTTTCAATTTTATTGATTCAGATCACCATAATACTCAAGCTTTGTTATTTACAACATATTATAAAAAAGGTAATAAGTCAATATATTATTTGGTATTGATATCTATTAATTATTTTCATATACTATTGATTTATTACCATAATATTCAATTGCTTTGTTATTTACAACATATTATAAAAAAGGGTATAATTCAATATATTATTTGGTATTGATATCTATTAATTATTTTTTCATATATTATTGATTCAGATCACCATAATACTCAATTTCTTTGTTATTTACAACATATTATAAAAAAGTAATAAGTCAATATATTATTAGTCCCTGTCGAAGGCTAAGACTCTAGCGATCGATTCATCGTTGACCGCCAATTACTTTGCCTTTGACCACAAATATTTCTCTCCTTTTCAAAAGAGTACATAGGGCAAATGAAGTAGTTATTTTTTTAAATAATTAAATTTATTTTATTGAAAAGGCTATTGGCCAACAAACTTGATGTCTTATTGTGGAGATGCATATTTCCCATGTTATGGACCCTAAGTCTAAGTTTGCATATTTTCCATGTTATGGACCCTAAGTCTAAGTTATTCCGAGATGCATATTCCCGAAATGCACCTAAGTCTATGTTTTGCCGAGATGCATATTCTGGGCATGCATTTTTCCAGGTTTTGTGTAAGTATATGTCAGGTCTTTACATTGCTTTAAATCGCTTTAAATTGTTATGACAATCAAAACTTGCGGCCACCGTCTCTGTCTCCATCTCCATCACCTATGCCTCCACTTCCTTCACTTGCATCCACCGCCTCCACTTCACTTCCTTTGCAATCCTTTACAATTTGTGGCCACCATCTCCACCGTCTACACTACTCTGCAACTACTTCTTCGTGACTCTGCAACTACTTTCTCCACTTTTTCCACACAGAGGGTTGAACAATATTCTTATCCACTTTCTCCACAAAGAGGGTTGAACCATATTCTTATTTGAATTCTTATCAAATTACTCAAAGGAACAAAGTGATCTCCCGAAGCTTGGAAAACACTCTGCAAGTGTCGAGCAAGTGTATATATAAATTTTGTTACCATGCAGGTATGTATCCTTTCAATCTTAAATGAGGCTTACAAATTTACAAATTGTACTATGATGTAAATGAAATTTCTAATTTGCAGTAAAAAAAAAAAAATTATAATTTGCAGTACAAAAAACTTTCCTGGGAATTAATATTCATTTTCATTTATTCATTCTTACAAAAGTGTTTCAACAATGAGCTTTTGGGCTTGTCTTGAAATGACCCCATCATCTCTTTCTCGACATATTGAATAATCATTGCTTGCTCAGATATACTGAAATAATAGTTCATGACTGCCTCTCGATCTAAAAATTGTCCTATGCTCCCTTCGCTTACTTTGTTCCTGCTCCTTGCAACTTATTTCATAACCCTACATTTAAGTGTCTTAATTCGGGTGCAACTTATTTCATAACCCTGCGTTTAAGTGCCTTAATTCGGGTTCTGCATCCCTAGCTTTCAGCAGGAAATTCTCAATTATTTTCTCGAGCTACCCCCCGAAGAGTGTTGTATTCAGCTGGTTATACTAATTATTACATACCAATTACATACCAACAAAGTTTCTTTCTCGACCTTGCCTCTCGATCAAGCGAAGCTATCCAGAAGAGAGGATGCTTTGAAAGTAAGACAAGCATACCTCCAATATTCATTCGAGTTTTTATTAGTTTTAACCAAACACGGTATATTTATTTAAAAATAAAAAGAATAGCAATACCTCTCTCTATAGATACCCTTCCTGCGTGCTAATGTAAGAACCAGTGACAAAGCAAGCATTCGCTATGATCACCCTTATCCATAACTTCAAGCTAGAAAGAACCAAAGTGGCCAAACTGAACCATTCAAAGTTGAACCTATTGCTATGGGAAGAAACATTTTCACTGACCCAAAAGCCAATCACGAGGATAAACATACATGTGCTCTTGAAACTGGGCTACCCGAAACAGACTATCGCTTGCTAACTAACCTTCCTATCTCTTGGAACGTTACACATTACTTCTGACATCTATAGGTGATGGCCCCCTTCCCTGATTGACAGAAGGTCAGGTTAGCGAGATGGTCTCAAGTATATTATGCAGCTACGTTGATTAGAAATGGCTGACACGCGTTGGCGAATTCAATCGGGGCTTATGGCATGGGAGGCATGTTGTGGAAAGATTTAGTTTTGATTTGTACTTAATTAAATTAAAAACACAAAACACTCGACAATTGCAGGACCCTTTATGCATGTATTACATGTGCCTCCAGATAATTCCAAGTGGAGGTCCCCACGAGATGGACAATGATGAGTGTTGCATAGGCCGAGATTTTTCTTTGTTCTTGTTTTTCACTGAGAATGGTGGATTTTGACTCTCTGGTCGAGATTCTATCATGTTGATATTCATGGAAGAGGATGGAATTGATATCGTGAACCAGAGCTGTTGTTCTTGTTTTTTGCTGAGAATGGTGGATTTTGACTCTCTAGTCGGGATTCTATGATGTTGATATTCATGGAAGAGGATGGAATTGAAATCGTGAGCGGTTCAACGGATAGCTTTTGGAGGTACTCTTTGTATCTTATCCAGATAGCAGGGTGTTGTCATGCGAGTTCATCGCGGGAATTGATCCCTCGTTAGATGGATTATCCATGTTTCAACACAAGAATCGATCCCTCATCAAATACATTATCCATACTTCCTCGGTCAAGAGCCATCTCTTAATGGAAGCAAGGATTTTTTGCTTCAGGTGAGAAACCGTCACCCACTACTTGCCTACCGAAGCTGAATGCATACTAAAACAAACTAGGTTCTACTTCATATAAGCTCAGATAGATTCTTAAAGTAGCTTGTGAGGAGTTATTTAAAGACTGCTAAAGATTGAAATTAGTTTGTACACTGCTGCAATAGAATCTCCTGAGCAAAACTCGAATCATGTTATTGAGATTTCTTTGATTGATCATTCTGTGGGAAATTGTCCTATGTTAATCCCATTGTACCTAATGGCGCTTTTTAAATCACAACCCTAATTCGCTAACCATTCTTTCGTTCAGGCTGCAACAACAAAGTTGTCATTTATTTTGGTTTGTAAATGGCCCTATGTTAATTGCCCTCTGTTAATTAATTCAGCGGGATTTGTTAATTCAATCGGTGCTACCTTTAGTCGTACGGATTATCTTTCTTCTTCGCATCGGCTAAGCTCTAGGTATGAACTGTTCAGTTGGGGCAGCCACAACAAAGTTTGTTGCTTGGGTGGTGAAAAGAAAGGTTAGTAGGTAGGTCACGTTACGAACATGCTTTGGCACCTATTATGTACCGTTCTTTCACTCAATTCAATATCTCAGTCAGAATTCCTACTCATGTAGATTTCAGGAGCGTTGAAATAGCTCAAAAAGCACTACACGCACGTTTACAATGCTTGAGAAACTATGGAATTATTGCCTTCGACAAGGCCTCCGGACGACTAGTTGGAGCCTCGTTCCTCAACTTTACAGGTAACTGGAACCATTCAAACTTTACTTCGTTTACTTTCTGGTTTTGTTTTTTTTTCATGGCATGGTGCGTGGAGTGTAATTGTATGAGAGGATGATGAAGGAAATCCCTTTTTGTGTAGCGAGATGAAAGTCTTCAAGCAATTGGGCATGTGTTTGTGGATCTTGATTGTAGCAATAAAGGAGTAGGGAAGGCACTTACAACTGTGTTGATGGAGAGAGGAAAGGCTACAAATGCTACATCTGCATTGATGGAGAGAGAAAAGGCTACAAATGCTACATATATCTCTCTTATTCAGGTAAGCTCTTGTTTGCCTTGGAGTTTCCTCCTGCAAAGTTTCTGTCAGAATATGCAGTCTAGGGGGTTTGGGTTTGGTTAAATTAGTATAAATCCATTCAAGAAAGGCTAGTCTAAACTTTCATCCGCCATTATCACTGCAATCCTGCAAATGAATTACTGGTAATCACAAATTTATATTGCTTAAATCATATTTTGAGTGTATAAATTAATTTAGCATCCTCAAAAACAGTCATGGCACCTTGATAGTCATAGCCCGTTCCAGGTAAGGTTTACCCAACATCGCTGCTTTGTAAGTTATATTCCGTTGTTTCTTGGCTAGATACTGAAAAGGTCCAATATTTAAAAACAAGAATCATATATTGAAAACTTGCCCTAGCCTTGTCCCCTAACTTTTTAATAATTTTAACTTTTTCTTTGGAAGGGTTTCCCAACATATTTGAAAACGATTGTATGTTTTATTTTAATACCATGCTATTCAATATGATTGTATGTTTTCTAGACTAGCCAAGAAATGATACGACATAATTTCCATTATATGTTTTCTAGAATAACTAAGAAATTATACAACATAATTTCCATGATTACAAGATAGTGGTGACAGATATTCAGGAGGGAGATCATGTGATTCCCTTGTTCACAGGGGAGTGTGGAGATTGTGTGTGCTGTAAATCCAATAAGACTAATATGTGTAAGAAATTCCAAATCGGTGTCAAAAGAAAGGTGATGAGAAAGGATGAAAAATCGAGTTTCTCAATTATGGGAAAGCTCATTTACCATTTCATGGTGACTTCCACATTTAGCTAGTACATTATTGTCGACTATGCATGCGTTGCCAAAATCAATCCAGAAGTTCCTCTGGATAAAGCGTGCTTGCTCAACTGTGGCGTAACCACAGGTAATTACTCTTGATGATTTTTACGCACTTCAGTAATATATGAATTATCCATGATTATCTTTACACATAATGATAAAACTAGCTAGAATGACTAATATCTCTGGTGGATAATGAGGTGTTGGAGTTGTTTTAAACACAACGGATGTCGAACCTGGATCAACTGTGGCCATTTTTGGCCTCGGTACTGTTGGCCTTGCTGTTAGTTTTATTTGCCCCAATATTATTGTAGTTTTATGTGTTTATTATTGAGTTTATAGGTATATTTTAGATAATCATAACCTTAAATTAGATTTAAGGATGAAATATCTATAAATGTAAACCTTTTTTCAAATTTGTACACTTTCAAAAAAAATTGCATCTCAAAAGAATTTAATCCCTCTCCATTGTTAAGATGGATTTACATTTATAGTATAAATTATGTGAATCCCAAATGTTTTATATCTAGTCAAAGTTTACACAAAACCTCGATATGATGAAGATGGAATGAGTCTATCAGTGACATTTTAAACACTGTGTGCAGGTTGTAGAGGGTGCGAGGATGAGAAATGCCTCTAAGATAATTGGTATTTTTATCACATAAAGTTGTCTAAGAGTCGCAGGGCGACCCAATCCTTTTCGTGTGCGGGTATCAGTCTCAATTTCAAAGCGCACCTTTCAGACTGACCCACTTCAGGCTCGAAATGCAAGCAACATGCGAGATCAGCTTTCAACAGCAAAGATCTAATCAGGCAGAACAACAGTTCACTGACTCGGAACTCGGGAAGTGTAGAGGCAAGAGTTTTTAGGACTCGTGAAGTCCTAAATCGCGAAAAGATCACAATCGTTGATCAAAGGAGGGATCTGGACCATAGATTTGGTCCCCAGGAACTTGCAAGTTTGGGAATCGGGAGAAAGCAGTTGTTAAACTTCGCGAGTCGCGAAGTCCCGATTCACGAAGAGTTGATCAGAGTCGTTGGATCACGGGGATTGTGGACCGTTGATTTGGCAAGCAGAACTCGCTAGTTCGGGTTTTGGGATTAGGGAGACAAGGAAGCTTCCGACAACGCGAAGTCGCGAAGCACTCAAGAGTGGGCCCATGGTCATAGCCCGTGGTCATATGGAAAGTGGGTCCAAGAGGAAAGGTTGGTGCCCATCGCGTGGAGTCGGCCGAGGAGGAGTTTCGAAGAAGAAATCGTGGTCGTCGAATGGAAGGTGCGAACATGACAGCAGATAAGCAAATTCGCGATTTCAGGATTCGGAGAGTTAACAAGGGGCAGAGCGCCAACTCTCCGAAGTGAAAAATCCCGAAATACCACTTGGGATAAAGCATCGGGTCACAGCCCGAGGTCACATTGGAGTGAGGCCAAAGTCACAGGGCGCTCGTCCTCTGCTCCGCATCCAAGTCTCTTAAAACACCAAATTTGGTGTCGTCTCCATGCGAAGTCTAATGTATCCCGGAATTGGTGGACGGATAAATTTCAGCAGTGGCAGCAAAAATGGCAGGCCTTCCCCAGTCGTAGATCTCGTGCAGACCTGCAGCTCTGAATTTGTATGCTCATTCAACATCATATTTAATCATAGCAAGTGGCCATCCCCTGGTTACCTGGCCTGGTCCCGATCCCGAGGAAATATCAGTTAATGGATGCAGGCCGGTAGTTGAAGCCTGGGCTCACTCCATAAACAGAAGGCATGGAGGCCCTGGCGCAAAGGTCAAAGTTGTCAGCCCAAGGTTCCCCGAGGACGGATTTTCTTGCAAAACCCATATTGATTTGAGTTTGTGTCACGCACAGTCTGACAGAGCAGGCACTGACTGGGAAATTTGAATGCAGTAATCCGATCACACTCCTGATGGTTGCAACAATTCTGCTTATATATAGGCAGTTTTGATATTTTGTAATGGTCGATGGTAGAGCAAAGCTCCCGAATTGTAAAGTTTTAATGAATTCTCTAGTTATCTGGTTATGTATATGCATTTGAGACTTCTGGTTTAATGACATTCAGCCTTCTTACTCACTCTTGTTTCCCTCTGATGTTGAAAGAATTCATGATTGACTGATTCACTTGAATTATTGTGACTGCATTATGATGAAAGTTTGATTATAGTGTTGTCATAGTTCCTTTCAGTTCCTTTGAGATTTAAATTCGAGAAGTTCTTGTGTTTAAATTGTTCCTCCTTGGGTCGTTGAGAGACTTGATGTCCTCAACAGATCTCTACATTTTCTCACCGAAGTCTTCCTCCTACTCACCCTTACTGCAACTTATTCTCTAAAGTTAAGCTAAGACCTCACCTACTCGTGCATGTCAGCCCAGTCTTCTGAGTTAAGACGATATTTTCCTGAGATTGCACCCATTTAACCTTTTTATAACCAACTTGTGACATAAAACTCTTATGGGTATCGGTCTTGCCTTTTGTTAAGAACCAAACATCAATATAGCATGGAAAAACCTCAGGAAAAGTACTCAACGCCTTGAAACTGAGATAATTTCAGATAATAAGCCTCTTCGAGGGGGCAACCTCCTTTTACCCCAC
>ML811984.1:90994-102140 GCA_009831015.1 Picea engelmannii
GAGGTATAATTACAAATAATGGCCTAAAGCCGACATAATTAAAATAACATTACTAATCTAAATTACAACTAATGGCCTAAATCCGACATAAATAAAATAGCATTATTAATCTAATATGCCCCAATTAAGGGGTAATGAGCCAACATTAGGGCTTAACACCTTTCCCGCAATATGAAGGGAAACTTTCGGTGCTAACATTTATGGCGCCATTGCCGGGGACAAATTGAAGATTTTCCCTAGGATAGAACGACAAAGAAGCTTTGATTATGAAGGTGCATCAGGTATCAATACCATTGAAGATTGCAACTTGCACCTGGCAACTCCACTGTTTCGACTCCACTTTTTCAGTTGTGGCTGCCTCTAGCACACCTGAAGCTGACCCAAAAAGCCTTTCTCGAGAAGGCTTTTAGCAGTTGCTTTCTCAGCTTGAGAAGTTCCCTGGGAGAATGAAAACGACCAGATCTGGCCTTTGATGGTGAACAAAGACCGAACACATTCAAAGTTGCATATCATTCACCTGACGACTCCATGTTCAAAGAATCGATCAGTGACTCAACCGATTTGAAATGGAAAGGATTTTAGCTCAGAGGTATGCCTTCTGTGATTTTTTGAAAATAGTTGGTTTCCCTAATCCATTGTCTGATTGGATTGACCAGGAAAGAAGCCTTCCCAAATTTCAAGGAAAAGAGTGGGAAGTACCAGCTGAACATTTGATGGACTTTCATGAATTTATTCATCGATTTCATATCGTGAATGAAGATGTTCAAATTCATATTTTCAAGTGTTCATTAAAAGGGATTGCCCATGATTGGTGTCAATCTCTTCCCACTGCAAGCATCGGCTCTTTGACAGATTTTCATGTAGCTTTCAATTCGCTTTGTAAGGATTATTTTTCAGCTGAGTATCTTTATGAAAACTATTGTGATGAGTTTTCTTTGCTTTATAGAGGTTTTGTTTGTCACAAAGATCAGTTTTGTGATGAAGTTGTTGTTGTGGAAAAAAACATTTGCCATGAAGATCATGAGGTGTTGAATGATATTCATTATGATAGAAATAATGTAGAAATGTATGGCATCATATCAGACGTGTCTGTTGTTTTAAGCGTTCATAAAGATCAACACTGAATATTCCAATGTCGAAGAGCAAGTGCATTCTGCATTGGATGTTTCTCCTGACTACGAATCTGAGATAGACAAAAAGCTAGTAGCAAAAGCTAGGGAAGATTCCTCTATGTTTTTTCCTAGTTTTTCAGAGTCGAAGGCAGAGTTTGTTTGTTGCTCTTACAAAGGAGATGCAGAGGATATTCCTGTCCTGGAAACTGATGTTTTTGGCAGTCCTGCTTATGATAAAGAAATTGTTTCAAATATTGACCAAGAACAACCCAGTTTTGATGAATATCCCAGTGAAGATAATGAAGAGCAAAGATTTTCCATGGCTCCCGTTTATGATGGTTCTGAATCTGATCCTTGGGGGAGCCATGAAGGAGAGATGGAAGAGATAAATGGGCAGTTTATCTCCTGTCCAGAGCCTATAAATGAGCAGATATCACCTCGGACTAGCCAACCTACATCAGTCCTCCACCCACCTGTATACTCTGAGAGCATCGAACAACGAGTGAGCAACAATGAAGTACAGGAGGTAATTTCTTACCAGTTGAGATTCCCTGATTATAAATTTTGTGACCAGTGGGGTTATATATGGAGCTGTGTTTTCCAAAAGCCTTGGAGCCTACAAAATTATTCATCTTGTCATCATTTGGGGGTATTGTCAGTGTTCCCAGACATGTTCCCTTTATATTGTCATACGTCCTTTTACTTTTGTGGATCATTTGCAGTAAAGAGAATAATTATATTACCAGGCAATCTCGGTGGCTATGGTGGAAGTTTGCTTTCACCTAGCACTTTGTAAAAATCAGGTTTGTACATAAATAAGCTCTCTGGAGCATATGTGTTTGCTTTCTTTTTGTAAGTAGAGTAGTGTACATATTTCCCTGTTTTCTTCAGCGAAAGTTTTAAGCTAGACTCCATAGCCCAACAACTAAGGCACTAGAACTGCGCGTTCTTGGCAGCTCGAAGGGAGCATGCCATCCCTTGTGGTGCCAAATGTTATCACATAAAGTTGTCTAAGAGCCACATGTAGACCCAATCCTTTTCTTGCACGAGTATCAGTCTCGATTTCAAAGTGCACCTTTAAGAGAGACCCACTTCGGGCTCAAAATGCAAGCAACAGGCGAGATCAGCTTTCAACGACGGAGATCCAATCAGGCAGATCACCAATTCGTTGAGTCAGAACTCGGGAAGTGCAAAGGCAAGAGTTGTTAGGACTCGTGAAGTCCGAAGTCACGAAAAGATCACAGTCGTTGATCAAAGGAGGGATCTGGACTGTAGATTTGGTCCCGAGGAACTCGCAAGTTCGGGAATCGGGAGAAAGGAGAAAGCAGTTGTTAAACTTCACGAGCCGCGAAGTACCGATTCCCGAAGAGTTGATCAGAGCCGTTGGATCACGGGGATTGTGGACCGTTGATCTGGAAAGCAGAACTCGCTAGTTCGGGTTTAGGGAGTAGGGAGACAAGGAAGCTTTCGACAACGCGAAGCGCGAAGTGCTCGAGAGTGGGACCATGATCATAACCCGTGGTCATATGGAAAGCGAGTCCTGGAGGAAAGGTTGGCACCTATCGCATGGAGCCGGTCGAGGAGGAGTTCCAAAGAAGAAATCATGGTCATCTAATGGAAGGTGGGAACATGGCAGCAAATAAGTAAATTCGTGATTTTGCGATTTGGAGAGTTAACAAGGGGTAGAGCGCCAACTCTCCGAAGTGAAAAATCCTGAAATACCACTTGGGATAAAGCGTTGGGTCACAGCCCGAGGTCACATTGGAGTGAGGCCAAATTCACAGGGCACTCGTCCTTTGCTCCGTGTCCAAGGCTCTTAAAACACCAAATTTGGCGACGTCTCCATGCGAAGTCTAATGTATCCCAGAATTGGTGGACGGATAAATTTCAGCGGCGACACCGAAAATGGCAGGCCTTCCCTAGTCGTAGATCTCGTGCAGACCCGCGGCTCTGAATTTATATGCTCATTCAACATCATATTTAATCATAACAAGTGGCCATCCCTTGGTTACCTGGCCTGGTCTCGATCCTGAGGAAATATCAGTTAACGGACATAGGCCAGTAGTTGAAGCTTGGGCTCACTCCATAAATAGAAGGCATGGAAGCCCCAACGCAAAGGTCAAAGTTGTCAGCCCAAGGTTCCCCGAGGATGGATTTTCTTGCAAAACCCATACTAATTTGAGTTTGTGTCACACACAGTTTGATAGAGTGGGCGCCGACTGGGAACTTTGAATGCAGCAATCTGATCACACTCCTGATGGTTGCAACAGTTCTACTTATATATAGGCAGTTTTGATATTTTGTAATGGTCGATGGTAGAGCAAAGCTCTCGAATTGTAAAGTTTTAATGAATTCTCTAGTTATTTGGTTATGTATATGCATTTGAGACTTCTTGTTTAATGACAGTCAGACTTCTTACTCACTCTTGTTTCCCTCTGATGTTGAAAGAATTCATGATTGACTTATTCACTTGAATTATTGTGACTGCATTATGATGAAAGTTTGATTATAGCGTTGTCATAGTTGCTTTCAGTTCCTTTGAGATTTAAATTCGAGAAGTTCTTGTGTTTAAATTGTTCCTCCTTGGGTCGCTGAGAGACTTGATGTCCTCGGCAGATCTCTACATTTTCTCACCGAAGTCTTCCTCCTACTCACCCTTACTGCAACTTATTGGCTCGTGCATGTCAGCCCAGTCTTCCGAGTTAAGATGATATTTTCCTAAGATTGCGCCCATTTGACCTTTTTATAACCAACCTTTGACATAAAACTCTGATGGGTATCGGGCTTGCCTTTCTCGCAATTTGAAGGGCGACTTTCGGTGCTAACAGGTATAGATACAAATCCAAGCAAATTCACCAAAGATAATTGTAGATATTTTGTGAATGAGACTTTCCTACCAGGATCAAACTCTCTAATTACCATATATTTTACAATATTAATTATCATATAAACAACTCGGGCTATGTTGATCATAAATAAGAACGTGGAATTAAGCCAGAAATTTGGATTTACTTGATTTCCATTGCAGCGAAAGCCTTGGGAGTGACTGACTGCATAAATCCAAATGACCATGAAAAGCCCATTCAAGAGGTATTTTTAAGAAAATTATTTTTCAAAAGAATATAGACTTATTTTTCTCTGTCATTCTTAATAGAAAACTATTTGTATGGTAAATAATAGGAGAGATGACAACGAAGGTGTGGATTACAGCTTCAAATGCATTGGAAACACAAACGTCTTATATCAGGCCTTCTTGGCTACTTGCGAGCTAAAACAATCCAATTTCAATCACTCAAATTTCTAGGAATAGAACATTAATATGTTGGGATTGCATTGCAGCCATTGGGTTTGACGGTGTTGGATGCAAGTCCACGTAAGATCAGCTTTCATTCGATCGAATTATTTGGAGGGAGGAGATTAGTGACCATGGTATTTGGCGATGTCAAGGGCATCATTTCCTGCACAATTTAATCTTCATACATCTCACCGGGAAATTTGAACTAAAAGGCGATTAGCAGCCCCGGTGCGGACAACGTCATAGAGTTGGCCCTTTTAATACGGAGGCATTATGGAACGAATCATGAGCTTATCATCATCGTATTCATGAATTACAAGTTCGTAGGTGTCCACTAGTGGCAAACATATTGATTGACTTTTAACGAATATGGTATCACACCTCAATTTCATTTAGAGTGTCAAAAAATTGCAGATTTTTATTACCAAAATTCAATTTTTCATTATTCTCTTGAATTACGAGAAAGAGGGCAAATTAAGAGCTCCTTTTAATTAGCAAAGTTCTGTCTCCATCTCTGATGTCCATTTGGCATGAAGATCGTCGAGTTCAGTAAAACACTTCATACTCTAACATTAATAAAAATATATTTTGATATATACACTATTTTATTAGTCTTGATTGAGGTTAAAGTGTTTCGGCAAGGACTAAACTGCTATGCAACACTTGTTTAGTATGGATATCTATTAATTATTTTCACATTGATAAATTTTATATACAACATTTCCAGATTAATATTATTCAATTTGGAAAGACGATTTTTTTTAAGTTAAAAGAAAATAATAAAAATAATGAAGTGAAATGTAATGTTTCTAGTATATAAAAATTATTTATCTTCATATTACAAATGAGCATAGCATTCTTCATATTGGTTAAAAAATGAAAATTAAATAATTATCTTCATTAAAAACAATCTTCAATCACATTTGATTACTTGCTTTAACATTTAAAATATTAATTAATTACTTTCTTTATGTTTAAAGAAGGTTTTATTAAAATATTTTTGTTTCATTGATAATGATGGATGTTCACTATGCAATATCAAAATATTATTTAAATTTACTATTGTTTTTTTAATAGAAATAATTGTAAAATTATTTTAAGATAGTGATGTGATCGAATCGTTCAACAAAGTGACACATATCAAAAGAGTTTCGGAGTCAAGTTCACTGGATCAAAACTCAAAATTTCATGTCTACATCTTATCCCAACAACTGGACAAAACTTCTAGTTTTGTGACTACATATTCGACACGTATATAACCTTATAAAGTACCCTAATAAAATTATTACTTTCTAGTACATTGGAATAATAAAAAACTAAAGATGAACAAGCCCATTTTGGGCTTCCATATCGTTACCCGACATTTTCAATTGGATGATTGAGGATTGTCTCATAGCTTGGATTGACGGTTGATGCATGATAGCTTCCTCATTTCCCATAAGGATGTCTACTCCAAATGATCTAGCTAGAAGGAAGGGATGGGCCACTGAGTTGTTTCATTTATTTTCATTTTCTTTTGCAGTTTCTAACTCTTCTATTATGGCTTGCAACATATCAATTTTGTCTACAACCTCCATTTTGTTAGATTTTGTAGTGCACACAGACCGATGCACACACACCTCAAGTTTGGTCTATGTTCTTAACAAAATACATAAAATTACACAATTTGAAATATAAACATAAACACATTGAGATGTCTAACTACTTAGCACAACGGAAAATAAACCAACAATTGAATCATACACAGTACATAGGAATTCAATTCCCAAAATCATTTGTTCTTAATTCCAGAACAATGGGATCCTATACCAAGGACAATAGCCCAATTTTTACATAAAGAAAGATACCAACAACACTTACAAAACCCTCCCAGTTTCCATGTCTGGTTGAGTCCTTCCAGAGTTATCCATTGTCCTTAGCTGAGGTTCCTAGGTTGCGGCTGAGTCCTTCCAGCCCCTGGCCTGCTCCTATCCTTGCTCACCAATCAACCCTATACTTGGGTATGTTCGGGTCCTCAAAAGGCACCCAAAAGGAGTTGTTGTAACACACCTGCTACAACCCTCAATCAGCTCTCAAAACTGCTCCTAGTATGTTGTCTTGGCCCACCAGTCTTGTTGTCCTAGTCCTCGAGAACAACCCTCAAACTACCCTCAACTATGTTCATTGTTAATGATGTAACAAGCCCCCTTTTCCTCTGTTGTAGAAGCCTTCTACAACTGTTGTTACACACCTATAACAGCTTCTCGAACAACCCTTGAACTATCCACCAGGTTTGTCGTTGTCCTGATTGTTACAGCCTTAATGGTAGCCCTCAATATTGTTGTTAGGTTGGTTGTAACAGCCCCCAACACTACCTAGAGTTGTCCCAACACTTGGTTGTTATCCTAAACCACTAGGTTGAGCCTCCCTAGTCCACTATACTAGCCTCTTGTGCATGTGATTGCCTCAGAGATCACCATACAGGTATATCACTACTCTCTCCTTGCAGGTTGAGCCCTCCGCAAGCCTGGAATAGCCTCTCCTAAACTGGTTGAGTCTTCCTCTAGAATTTGGCTAGCTTCTCTTAACAATTCAAGCCTCTCTTATACTACGACCTACTCTTCCTTGGTTTCCAACTGCCTCCTCTAGCTTAGTCAAGCTCTACTCTGGCCCTCAACAAGCCTGTGGTTGGCCTCTTCCTTGTTGTTGCCCTACTCGGCCCTCTTCACCAAAGAAACCTTCCCAAAATAATAACAAAACAACAGATCTGAGGTCTTTCAGCCTCCCTCCATGGTTGGACTTAAGTCACTACACTTGTCACTCCAAGAAGAATGTCACAATGACATTAAGTTTCACCTCTCACCTTAATCTCCTTTTATACAACTCAAAGGGGGTGTGTGAGAAGCTCTTAGAAAACTCAACATTAAATTAGAATTATTTATTGCTCCATGTGGGTGTGAAGCCCCAACACAAGACCACAAAGCCCATCATCAAGCCCATGAATCCCTAGCTCCATTCCAAGGGCGTTTTCTATTAAATGAAAGTGCAATGAGGTGCCAACGAGGATTCCCACATGCCCGACATCAAGCCCACTTGTGGGAATACCTCCTGAAACTACAAAACATCAACACTCCCTCTTAGCGAGGGAGGTATTCCATCCTCCATCATCTGGAGATATCTCTATCTCCCACACTGGATCTGCTACCACAATTACTCTCCAATCCACCCGATTGGTTGCTTCCTCTATCACTAAAGCAAATCCTATTGTATGGAATGATCCTATCTTGGAAGACACCCTGCTCCTAGAAGCCTCCCACTTTTGAGCATCCTGCCTAGCTATCTCAACCCATGACACCTTCCTGACAGTCTTGGAAGATGCCTCTCTCCCATATGGAATTGAAGGTAGACTCCCTCTAAACAACTAACTCTCCCTCAAAAGTCGATCTCCCTCTAAGTCTACATAACTTTCGTAGCTACATGCTCCCTGTCCACTATCACTATGTTGTTGTTGGTCATGGCTCGCACAAGCTGTCCCTTCTTCCTATACATGTTGTTCTCTCTAACTCCAAGACCAATGTTGTGTCTAAGCTAGACCCTCTAGATAACACATGTCCATCCTAAAACAAAATTGCATAACCATTATCCTCGATCCTTGAGGCTGAGAACACACTCCTGGCACCCATAACACATTTGTCACTCTCAACACATTCCTTGATTCCATTTAGAATACCATTGTTCCAGATCCCTGTACTACATGTATGGTCTCCATATCAAGCTCCATGTACAAACCTGAGTCAAACACTATGAATCTTTTGAACAAATCATGTGCCCATGTCATATGTCGGTGGCTCCCAATGTATAAAATTGTGCAATACTCTAAGGTAAGCATCCCACTTACCCCGGCCACGACCATCCAATGAACTTCTTCTCAAGTCCATTATCCAAGTAACAAACTCTTCATGTTGCAATTGAACTTGTGTCCTCTTTCTAAAGCAGTCCCAAGCCGTGGATGGACACTCAGTCTGGACCACTCTAGACATCCAAAACTCATCTCTGCAAGTGCCCTCGTCCTCCTAGGTCAAATACCTCATACATTGTCGCACCTCGACCATATGTAACTCTCTATCCTGACAAAGACTCTATATCATCAACCTTCCATACAGATGAAGTTGTCTTGTCCGTACCAAAGCACCCGAGCTACACCCATTGCAACTCACTATGACAAAATCCCAGAAGTCCATCCACGGAGTTGGCAACCCACCACACAACATACTACTACGAATCGAGCTCTCTGCCAATCCACCAAAAGTCCCTACCCGCCACACCACCAAGATGCAATAGTCCACAACTCTTCATATGAATGATCTGCTCCATGTCTCAAACTAAAGACCATCTAACATGCTACTACCTGCAACTGTCACTGTAGCTCGCTCAAGAGCAGCTTCTCAACACTACTACAACTATCTCTTGGAGTTGTAACTTGTGTAAATAACTCAGATCCAACTTCCCTTCTCAGAAACTCAAGCTTTGATACCATGTTAAATTATGTAGTGCACCCAGACCGATGCACACACACACACCTCAGATCTAGTTTATGTTCTCAACCAAATACACAAAATTACAAATTTTGAATTGTAAACATAAACACACTGAGATTCCTAACTAGTCAACACAGCAAAAAATAAAACAACAATTGAATCATACATAGTACATAGGAATTTAATGCCCAAAATCATTTGTTCTTAAATCCAGAACAATGGGCTTCCGTACCAGGGACAATTGCCCAATTATTACATAAAGAAATATACCAATAACACTTACAAAACCATCTCGGTTTCTGTGTCCAAGTCTAGTTGAGTCCTTCCATCCTTATCCACTGTCCTTAGTTAAGGTTCCTAAGTAGCAGTTGAGTCCTTCCAACCCCTACCCTGCTCCTCTCTCTGCTCACCAATCAACCCTATACTTGGGAAAGTCTAGGTCCTAAAAAGGTGCCCAAAAGGAGCTATTGTAACACAACTGTTACAGTACTCGATCAACTCTCAAACTTTCTCCTAGTCTGATGTCTTGGCCCGCCAGTCTTGTTGTTATAGTACTCCAAAACAACCCTCAAATTGCCCTTAAGTATGTCGATTGTTATTATTGTAATAGTCCCATTTTTCCTTTGTCGTAGTAGCCTTATACAATTGTTGTTACACACCTGTAACAACTCCTCAAACTGTCCTCAAGGTATGATGTTGTCCACTGTCCTCAAGGTATGATGTTGTCCTGGTTGTTACAGCCCCAATGGAAACCCTCAATATTGTTGCTAGGATGGTTGTAATAGCCCCCAACACTGCCCATAAATGCTCAAAATTGTCCCAACACTTGGTTGTTACGGTCCTAAACCACTAGGTCGAGTCTCCCTATCTTGATGTACTAGCTTCATGTGCTCGTGACTACCTTAGAGACCACCCTATAGGTATGTTTATGCTCTCTCCTTGTAGGTCGAGCCCTCTACAAGCCTACAGTAGCCTCTCCTAGGTTGGTCGAGTCTTCCTATAGGTTGCGGCTAGCTTCTCCCATTAGGTCGAGCCTCTCCTATGCTGTGACCTACTCTTCCTTGTGTTGTAGGGATTTTTTGCCCTGCAGGAGATGACCTCCCTTAGGTTCTACCAGCGCCTAAGACAAGAGTAGAGGCATAAACTAAGGATGTTCCTAGATCTGATTCATACATGAAAACAACCAAAGAAGATGAAAATATCCCAAATATCAAAGCAATCATGCATGGATTGACAACAGATCTAATAGTATATCATAACACATAATTATACTAATTCTCTACCAATGAATACATAAACTTATATAAACAAATAGATAGAGGGAAACATCCAGTATGTCTTATATTAATCAAAGAAGCAATATTACTACTTACAGATATAGACTGAAGAGATGGCCTCCTTCCAAGCTCCTTGCCCAAGTCTTGCAACCAAATCACTATAGTAACTTTGCTAGCTCTTTCCTCATCCCTTTTTCCATGGGAAATGGCTTGGTTTTTATAGGGATTTAGGGATAAGGCCATATAGTTATTAGGATAAGATTCTCAAGCTCATAATGGAATCCTTCACGAGGCTAAACCTTGAGAAATCAGTGGGAAGTCTCATCCATCGAAACCAAATCCAAAAATAGGAGCTTCTAGTCTTGGTCGTTCCTTAGAAACATAGACAGAGCAACCGGTCGCTCCTTGGCAGGCCAAAAGGAGCGACCATCCCTTTTGGTCGCACCCTTAGTGAAGTAAAAGGGTGATCAAGTTGGAATTTGGCTGGAAACTCAAGGGAAAATGGTAGGTTTTAAGGGTTAAAATGAGGGTTTTCTAGGGGATAATGACCTAGTGATTCGGTGATCTTTAGGTGATAATGACCTAATGATTAGGTGGCAAATAACTCTATAATAGATGTCTCCTAAAGTGTGAGGTTAGAAGAGGTGTCTGATGGTCGAAACACTTTATAAATCAAGTCGCAGAGCTTTTGGCAAAGAAGCTTGGAGAAGAGCATCACCAATCCTGCAGAAAAAGATCCTCGAGGCGAGCATACCCATGCTCGATAAGAAAGACGAGAGAATAGTCACCATAAATATATTGCAGATCCATGCATGACACAAGTGATGGGATGATGGCCATAACAAAATACATCGTGGATCCATCAATAACCAATCATGACTCGATCATGGCCACAAAAGTATACACTGTGGATGCAAGACACAAGTGAAATCATAGCCACGACCA
>ML811985.1:0-16303 GCA_009831015.1 Picea engelmannii
ATATTATATTTTCACCATGTAATAAACAAAAATTTTGTCATCCAATGGCCCGCCATCTACATAATTAACAAAGAAAAGTGTGAGTGCATGATTAAAGTTTTGTATCATACATAATATTCCTAAAGTGGTTTCCACCACCTCACATTTCCTCTACCAAACAACAATTGTTAAAAAAAATTAGCAAAAAAGGTTGCCATGTGATCAACGATTATTTTATAGTCACCATCATTTCCTCTACTTCTCTGCAAAGCTCTTGAGTGTGCACATGCTTTCATTTAATGTATGTTTGTGTGTAGTGGATTCGATCCATGAATCGCTTGGAGTCACAGAAGTTAGAAAATACCAAAACTATAAGGCCTTCACATCTAGAAAAGAGGGTATAGAGCTCAATCTTTTGCGATTCGAGTCCAAATGCTCTATAAAATAGCCCCCATTGAATTTGTTTCTTGTTTTTCAAAATAAATTGTGAAAAAACCCAATATATTGAAGCTCACGACCATGGCGAGGGACTAAGAAAAGGAAAGATATATGAAGATAAAATGTATGTTTTATTTGCATTGGTGTTTTATGGTCTCTTTTCCTCGTGTTGTATGTCATATTGTATGTTGTAGCTCAATGCTTGGGTGCCCTATGTGGAACTAGCCCTGTGAGAGGCATCCACGGGAGCTTTTATGCCTCTAACAGAGGAGGATCGAACTCCCATCAACAATCTGGATCCAAACTATTAGATATGTCATGATCATCTCCCTCATCTAAATAAAGGAAAAAGTTGCAACCCATTTTTAGGTGGATTCAATCAACTTATCCTTAATGGACTTCAACACCTCCAATTATGGGATTCGGCCCACCAATTGATTGTTTATGTGCACTATTTGATTCATATTCCTCTCCATTTAATTAGAATGGCGATCAAGTTGGAATTCCATGAGCCTAGTGAACGTTGTTACTCCCCTTCCTTCATGATCCCTCGATGGACAATAACCATGGAATTGAAAACCCAATGAAAGATAAGCATAAGAAGAATTGACAACGGAAAATAAAGATAGGAACACATGGGCAGTTGCAAGTGGGTCTTGACAGACAACGAATGGCGAAGGGGAATCCTCCCCTCAATAAAAACATCCAAAACACTTCTCTTATCTTTGAAACCGTATAACATTGATTCATTTTGGCATTTCCTTTCCCCCACTTCGAGGGTGTGCTTTTTCTCCTTTAGTTGCATATTAAACGCTGACATGTCCTACAATTCTGTTGTTTACTTGTTCTAGTGTTCTGCCTTTTACATAAGGTTTTCCCATCCCAAATTGTTTTTTCTTAATAGGTGGTATCCTACCTCACCTCTAATTCCTCTTTCTTGCATTTTCTCGCAGTTGTAACATCTGAATGGGCGTGAACTAATAAGAGCCAATGGAGAATAATCGACAGAAACATAGAGATGGAAAATATCATTGAATATATTAAATTTCTTATTTGTTCCTATTATTAAATAAACTTTTAAACACTTCATCTACCTGTACACTTATTCATGCTATGTGTTGCCAAATTTATAATGTCATTAAATACCAACAAAGAATATGAAAACCGGAAATGAATATATTGACTCCAAGCCCAAAAACTTATTTGTCCATAACGTGCTTCTCATGCTATGTTCATACTTCTATAACCCAAATAGAAAAGGCAAGAAACCATTCAATTGTTCATGTCTTGAATATTCTAAATGAATCTATCTAGATAGATTGATTACAATGAGAAATCATACGTAGAATACTTGGCAGGTTTGGTGCTTCAATGGTCATCTCAACTGGAAGGTTTTCCCTCATCCTTCTATGGGTAAATTTCACATGCACTGCAGATGGAAATCCAATCTTGAGATCTTTCTATTGGAAGTTAATGAGTCTTTACTACTACAAATTATTGCGGTAATGACCCTCTCATGGACTTTGGACTATGGATGTCATATGGGCCTAATGGTTAAGAACATGTGTTTACTCCTCAAAGGTCACAGGTTCAAACCCAAAGTGGGCTAGGGTATGTACACCTCTGTAGACTTTAGCAGTCAAATCGTTGTGCAAAGGGGATCCCTTGTCCCACAAACAAGGGGGTCTCATACACCAATTTGGTGTTTGGCTTGGTTGTGACCTTAAAATTAGATTATTGTTATTATTATTATTACTATTATGAACTAGTGGTTTTCAACCTCTAATTGAATTGTACCAGTGATGCATGAAAACATCTTGATACATAACATCGATCTTCCATTACCTCATATTCCAATAGTTCTTGGAATGTTAGAAACGCCAATTGTGGTCAATTTAATGGTGAATGGGTATTTTAGGATCTCCTACATCACATCCTCTTGTCATGCATCCATTCATGTTTAACTTTGCTAGAAGACTTTTTGAAGTATTCATTCCAAAAGAAAATCCTCGATCTTTGAATAACAAAACCACCCTAATTCACTTTGTTGTTCACTATCCTCCACTTCGGGGGTATGCTAGTGATTATATCCTTGACCCAAATATAAAGAAATGTTTCCTCACAACCCTCTTAACCCAAAATATATGGTGAACCCAAAATTCACAAAGAGGGTGTCTCTCTTAGTCCCATCATAAGTTCCAACAATTCCCCTATGCTTTAGCTCGTGTTTTAGAGAGAGAAAAAAATTAAAAAATCTTTAATAGGCCATTCTCCTTCTTTCATTAATTTTGTCAATAAAATTTAAGCTATGCACACAAAGGGAAATGATCTCTAAGGTAGTCTCGATGTAACATCTTTGTGGAGATAGATAAGAACCCAACAACATTAATCAAGAAGATGGTTATAAACTAAGGCAATCTTGGCAACCGATCATGTATTCCCTTCATAACCACACTCGCCTCTCTTAATCTTGTTTCCCTTACCCTCGTTTTCTTCCTCGCTAACTTTCTTTCCTTGTCCCTAGGTGTTGTTTTATGTTGTGCCCTTATCCCTTTCTTTCTTTCTCTCCTTGATTTCCCTTTCTTTGTACATTTTTCTTTTCCTTCCAACCCCTTCATCCTATGACCCTAAGTTTTGATCTTCCTCCCTTTGTTTTTGGGTTTTCTCTCAATCTCAAGCTTTCTTCCTTCTCCTAAGTTTTATGTACTCCACTACCTTTTGAGTCTTTTTCTTTTTGTACCTTTCCCTTCTTCCCCCTCCATTTTTCTCTCTTCTCATCATATATTTTTTCTCTCTCATTATGGTCTCTCACTTCTTCTATTCTTCATTGTTTCCTCTTACCTCTACCTCCTCCCTTTTTGACGAGTTTGATTTGAGTCTAAGAGTTTATGTGTCTTTTTTTCTTATCGCTTGGTAATTTATGTTTTATTTACTTGCTTCTCTCATTTATTTTAGGTTCTTTTATTTTACTTTTACTTTTATTGCTTATTATTTGCATACTTTTTGTTTCCATCTTTGCTTTTCGTACATTTTGTTTTTTCTTCTTCATTATTTAGTTGGGTAGGTAAGATCTTTATTTGATGCATTCTCTTTCCTGTTTATTTCTTTCCTCAATTATAACTCCATTTTCTATATCTTATTATCAAGCACTAATTTTAAGGTTGCATCTAAGCTAAATACTAAATTGGTGTAAGAGACTCTCTTGTTTTGGGATAAGGAACCCACTCCACGCAACGATTTGACTACTAAAGTCTACAAAGGTGTGCCTACCCTATCCTACCCTACCCTGCCCTTTACTGGATTTGAACTTATACCCTCTTAAAAGGAAACACATATTCTTAACTATTAAAATATATATTTCCTTAAATAAAATTAAGATCTTCAACAATTACCATGCAATTAGTGTACTGTATAATGAGGAACCCTTACCCTTTCAAAATATTAATGACTTGCATGATGCTTATATGTAAAGCATCGATTGTGTTACGCAACTTTTACCTAAAAAAAAAAAAAGGTCGAAACAAGGCGGACGAGCCCTTTCGGCTAACTTTTCCACTCTCGATCCCATTGTTAAAGACACTAACTTTTCTAGTGTGATTCCTCCAACGGTTGAGTTATGTCACTTTAAGTCGTCATGGAACAACTCTTATCTTTATTTTAAAGCAAAAAGAGCATTCACAACAGTCGTACTTTGTAATAGTAATATTTTGTTGATAAACAAAGCAAAGTTAGAGATTTTAAATTAAACTTTAATGTTAATATAATTAAATTGAAAAAAATAAAAAATAAAAATCCATTTAAATTAATAAAAAAGAAATGTATAGTAAACTATTGTTTGAAAAGGTGTTAATAAAATATAAGGACAAAGTTACGGCATAGAATTGTTATGAGGAAATATGAGAAAAGTAGTATGTCTAACATTTAAGGTGGAAGGGATTGTTGGTGTTACGGCGGTATATATATATATATATATATATATATATATATATATATATATATATATATATATATACTCGAAAAAATAGTTGTTTTGTTATTTAATTGAATCAAAGATAATTTTTCAATATATGTAGGTTTAAAGTCATTACAAAATACTTATTATGAGTTTAACATGTCATTTATGGGAATTGAACTTGGGTGGGGAGGATAACAATCATTTCTCACAACCATCCAAATTAAACCCAATTAACATGATGGAGGTATAAATACGATTCAAATGGAAGAAAATAAAAAAACATAATATATGCATGAGGATTAAGACACGCACTCAACAACAAAGTGTAGATTCTAGTCGCTATCCAATGACTATCTATCCTCCAAGAGAATGGGGTATCATAAACCATGGTGATAGCAGATTTATCAATTGTTATTTATTGCATTGTTCCTTCAAACCACATTGAATAACTTTGAGCTATCATGCCTCATCCAAAGGGTGATTGCCTTATGTCATCGATTAAAATCAATCTTCTTCTTTTAGGTCCTAAGGAAGCGAAACAATGAGGTCAACACTCAGGCCAACACTAGAGTGTCAATGGAACAAGGATCATTGATTTTAAATGGGGGTGGGCTTCCATCCCCACAACATTATATTGATATTAATGAAGCTCCGTGTGAAACGATTTATGGTGTCCGTGTGTATTGCCACGTCATCAAGTTGAATGGAATTTAATATCATCATGGGAGCCCTTTCACTTTATGGTTCTCTCAGTGGTGAATGCATTATTGTATGGTACTATGGATGGGAGGGCAGTGATGTGTGGGATTTCCAACAAGATGTCTCTTTAGATCTTACTCGATTTCATTATGTATCTTAAATTTTCCCTCTTTCCTAGCCACAATAGCTAAATAGATGTATATGAAGGGTTCAATTTCATTATGTATCTCAAGTTTTCTCTCTTTCTTAGCCACAATAGCTTAATATTTGTGGATGAAGGGTAGGAAAGTGCTATGAATTGGGCTCGGGATTGTTGATTGTTGATTGTGGTGTAAGATGGTAGTGGTGTGTGTATATGCCTATCTCTATGTGTTTTTCCTCATAGACATTATGGGGCATTGTCATTGTTGGAACAAGTGTTGTGTGCTCGACATGTTTCATGCTTATCAACTATAGATTGCATGTCTCTAATTGTCCTTTGTAGCCTAGTAAAAATATTCTAATTTGAACCAAGTATTTTGATCCACACAATTATTGGATTCCTCATTAAGTTGGAACAATGCCCACAACATATCCAAACCCGAATCTCACATGACTTTGTCCTATATTGTAAAAAAAATTATAAAAAATATTAAAATATTTAACATGGGTAAAACAATCTTATGTTGTAAACAACGAATAACACAATCATGTATTGCAAAGAACGACTAACAAATGATGTCCTTTTAATTTAATTATTTATTATCACCTATCAATTATTTTATGATAAATATTGAAAACAAAACAACAAAAAATATGTGATGACTTCACACTCGTTCTAAAGCATTGCAAATTATTTAAATTAATGACAATACCACAAGACTGTATTTTACTAAGTACATTGAAGGTGTTTTTTAAGGGTATAACACCCCTCCACACCACTCTCCAAAATCTATCATCCAAGTCCTAGTTGTTTTTTAAACCCATCTATGTCAAGCTATCTTCTAAGATTCAACTTGTTCCACTCTTATCGACTATAGATCATTTGTCTCCAATTGTCCTTTGTAGCCCATTGAAAATATTATAATTTGAACCAATTGTTTTGATCCATACAACTGTTGGATTCCTCATCAAGATGGAACAATGTCCATATCATATCCAGACCTGAATCTCACACGACTTTCTCTTGGGATCCAAAACAAAACTCTCATCACTCTTAGCTCTAACATGTGATCTTCCTTCTGAGAAGAACTTGTTTCTTCTCAATTGGGGGGCTTGGAGGAGAAGGCTAGGAATTCAACAACACAATCAGGCTTGAATGCAATCCATAGAATCCTTGAACAATATGTTCATTCAAAATCCATAGATGAATACATACACAAACTAGGATGAATACCCTAAGTCAAGCTTGAACTGGGATGAATACCCTGAACCATGTGTAAACCAAAACAAACACAGAATGCAAATAAAGAATAGTTAGGAAAGATAAAAGGATGTAATAAATTATGTGGTTGTTGTTGTAACTTGAGATTGTTCCTGACTGCTTAGGAACAATGCCAAGACATCTTGAAAACCTACTTTAAGCCACACGTTGGCTCTTGGACCAAAGGGGGTTCCCTCTTCAGATATAAGACATTTGACTGCCCACTCTCACTAAGCAACATCTCTCAGTCATTAAGCTTGAGATGCCAGATTTGAATTATAAACAATATAACACATGGTAGACAGGGTTTAAGGATTAAATGGTAGTTGATTGGAGTAAAGGATGTAAATTTAAGAGATCAGAAGCCTAATCCATTGGGCATGGAGCCTCATTCAGCAGAGCAAAAAATATTGAAATGAAAGATAGAAGAAACAAGAAGAACATAAGATCTTCAGGCTTAACAATGAGTAAGGAAGTCATTGTTAATCTAAGATGTAGAAGGATGGTTTGTTGGGCATAATAAATGAATCCAACAAAATATCAAATGCATGAGTTAAGTACTAGACAGTAAATTCAGCAATAAACATATGAAATATATTTAATAAATTAACAACAGTGGTAGTTGTACCAAGTTGTTGTTTACAAATTCATTCAAATAATGAGAGAAGAATAGGGATGTAACATAAGAAGCTTAACACAGAAATAGAAAGAAAAACAATGTTCTATTTGAGATTAGCTATGAATCCATAG
Source organism: Picea engelmannii (assembly GCA_009831015.1). NCBI lineage: Eukaryota > Viridiplantae > Streptophyta > Pinopsida > Pinales > Pinaceae > Picea > Picea engelmannii. The sequence goes on from ML811985.1 coordinate 7,224, forward strand.
ATTGATCCTTCGTACCCGAGAAAATTACAATAGCTCTACGAGCTCACTCCAAAAGAGACACAATCTTATTGCTGCCAAAAATTTCCTAATCTCTAACCCCTCTTCTCTCCATGGAGATTGTTGCCCTTCTTATAACGTTTTCAAAACAAAAGGAAATGAGTGCCAATAAAGATGGCATTGAATCCCAACATTCATGTGATTTCCATATCACTCTCAATTATAAGTTTAGAACAAAGGATTTTCTCATATGATTACAAAATCATATATAGATATTCCAACAGAGTATATAGTTGGAATTTGATTTCAGATCACCCTTTTGATGCTAAAATAAAACAGAGGATTGCAATGGAATTCAATTGCCACATCTTTCAAATCAATATGCTAACAATAAAGTTGGAATGTGCCCTCTTCTACAAATGCTAAACAAAATATGGATGTGTTGGAGCAGATTGGATCGAAAATAGACCAAGAATCAAATTACATATTATCTCCTTATCATAATTTAACCAAGGAATAGCCTGATCCCACCTAAAATGACTGGGCATCCTATTTGGCATTGAGCGTTTTTGGAAAACCGACATTCACGATCTAATGAATTTTTCTTAATAAAACGGCAGAATCTCCAAAACCGTTCATTATTTTTACAATATGCCCATATTTTACTCTATTTGGGTCATCTTGCACAAAACCCAAGTTTTAGAATTTGTTGATTCATCTCCATTGCTTCTGAAATAGTGTCGAAAGCTCACTGCCCAGAACCGTTGCCATGTGTCAGTTATCTATTCATTTCGAGGAGGGTCCCTGGTTTTGAGATACCAAGAAAGAAAGAAAGAAAATACTTTTTAACGTCCACGAAACTAAAAATAACCTATAGAACATATTGCTTTTCCACACGTAATACATGCCAAATACCATAGTAATCCATTTTGGACCCCAAATAAATCTTGTAAACTCGAGGGAATCAATTGTAGCCTTTTGATCTTCTTTTAAACGAGCCGATGGATCATGGATCTTTGCTTTGCCTCCCAAAACTGACGAGCCGATGGATCATGGATCTTTGCTTTGCCTCCCAAAACTGACGAGCCGATGGATCATGGATCTTTGCTTTGCCTCCCAAAACTGTCTTTATCAAATATTCGGTCATTGGGTGTAAATGAAAGCTCAACCTCCGTAACTTTCAAACGCATGAATATAGGACTTTGGATAGAAGTGTCGTGTGGTAAACCAAGGTAAAGGATTTATAAAAGCATGAGGAATGAGAGTTTTAAGGAAGTCGAGAAGTTATAATCCATTAAATAAACCACGTGACCTTTTAAATGAATGGAATTGAAACCCATGCATAAAGATAATGGTTTTATGAAAAAAAAAAAAAAAATATATATATATATATATATATATATATATATATATATATATATAATAAAATAATAGCCATTTGATTTAAATATAAACTTTGGACATTTAAATAAAAACTAGTATTTAAGAAAATAATCCCTTCATTAAAATACGAATAATGAAATGACTATTTCCAAAATAATAGTTGTTATTTTAGGTGTTTTGACTTGGCTTTTGATAATGGTGAGGTTTGAGACTAAGAGATAGATTTGGCGAAATTGAAGAATTAGTTGTCATACGACAAATAGGACAAAATTTGGGAAGACTCGGTGGATTGGAGGTGTGAAGGTGACGGGAGATTGATGGGTTTTGCTCAAATAAAGCAAAAAATTGAAAAAATGATGAAAATTTTCTATGTTACAACAGTTGTATTGCAAACTGTACTATCAATTCGCAAAATCCTCAACATACATGCTCAAATAGAATCCTTAGCACTAGGATCAAACCCTCCTCCAAATTGAAAAATGATTTATTATCATTCAAGAAGTATGAAAATGAGTCGATGGAATGCACCTTCTTCAACATCCTTAACTCTCGACAAATCTACCTTCTTTGACAAATGCTATAAACTAGGCTCGAACCAAGTGAAACACATAATGTTCAAAGAAAATAGTCAAGAAAAATGAAATAGTGCAGAGAAATAGAATGGCCAAAATAATAACTTTATTGTCAATTTGCAAAATCCTTGAACAACATGCTCAAACAAATTCTTTGGAACTAGGCTTGAACTCTCCTCCACATTGAATATTAAACCCTCGTCATTCAACATGATGTCAAGGGTTGCATCCATGAGAAACTAATTCAAAATTAAATTAACCATGAAATTTGCTAATATGATGTTATTTCCATTGTCTCATCAACCTACAAGAGTTTAATGTGTGTTGCTATGTATTATTGTGCCATGTTATGTACTCATTGTTTTCATGATGAGAGTAAGAGATGGACTTGACACCTTGCTAACAAAAGTCAAGGAAGCATTTATGTAAAACACTTCGGTGAGGAGGGGCGCGGTAGCTCTGCCCGACCAACATAGACGAAGAAGAGACGCGGAAGTTGGGGTTTCCTAGGCGACTCGAACAGAGGAGAGTGCATGTGGTTGGGCAAGTTGTGTGACAATATGGGTAAGTTGGATGCACTATGATGAGAGCGGACTTGGCTAAGTGACTTGAGGAGACGAAACAAGACTTATATGGACGGTTTCTCCGCACTTGGAGATCGCAATAGGAGAGCATGGTGCCTTGAGCCACATGTTGTTGTGAATCGCGGCCAATGGGCACACTCACCATGCAGAGATCTTGGGAATTCCATCTTTGGGCGTATCGTGTGGATGACTTAAGGCACAGAGAGATAAGGTCGACTTGGCTGAGAAAAAGAGTTGGGAACAACAACCCAACGAACTAGCACATCAGTTGGATGCATCACGACTTGAGTGACCCACCTGGTAGGACGAGTTGGTTGGTTGGCTCGACTTCACCCCAAACAATGTGACAGTTCAGGCATAAGTTAGCACGAAGGTTCAATGACGTGGATGCATATAAGAAGAGTAGACGATGTGAGCTAGAGACAACAACAACTCGGGCATAAAAACAACAAGTCATATGTGGCATATTCAGGCAAAGAGGGGTGATCTCCCCCAAGGATTGAAGTCGCTCAACCTAGGAGGAATTGTGTTTCCTCGAGGAGACTATGTGGATAGACTTGGGGTCAGTTCTATTGAGGTGAGTTTGGATGGTAGGATGGTCTCGAAGTTGGACAATGCGTGCAATGGTGAGAAGTCTTGCAACGGACAATGAGACAAGCTCAGTCATGACAATGTGAGGAGGATATGAGACAATAGGGTTAGGAAAGTCAGGTGACTTGGAAAACTTGTATCTTATGTATGAGCCAAGTGCTTCCTTCTTATATTGGATTCATTGATTGTATCTTGTTGTATCAAACATTTTTGTATAATAAGTGTATAGTTGTTGGGCACCTTTAATGTTGCCCAACATTATCTTTGTGCTTCATCTTTTGTATTGATATCACATGTTCTTTGGTTGCATGATTAACTAAGTATAGAACTATATAATTATATAAGAGTGTGAGCATTGCGAAGGGCACGGTTGGGTGTGCACCTTGGTTGCAAGAGTCGAGTGAGGTGACTTGACTCACCATGTAGCTCAAAGCGTAGATATTGGTAGACCTTGAGTGAAGAGGCATAGTTTGGGTTAAGTACTCTTAGTTTAGTTGAATCGTCGAGTTGGAAATGTCGTAGTGTCACACAACCACAAGACTTGGATGACTCGAGTGTGCAAAGTTGAGTTGGAAGTCCGAGCAGACTGTGGGTGCATGACAGTTGGTATTAGAGAAAAGTTTCAGTCGCAAACTTGAATGCAATCAGGTTGGGAACGCTCCATTGTGACATCTTCTTACGAAGCATCACCAAGACAATCGGTTAAGTCAAGTTGGGTTGTGGGCAAATTTGGAGTAGACCACAACCTTCAGACAAGTTGAATCTTTATAGAGTTGGGTGAGTCAGTAAGTAGTAGAGTGACTTGACAGTTGGGCAAAGTGGGCATGGCACCTTGGTACAGTAGCAACTAAGAAAGGGGATGGAAGAATCATGGAAGGTGAGTGGGTAGGATGCACAAAGAGACAGTGACTAGGATGGAATTTTGAAGATCGCGGAGTTGAGAAAATTTGAGTTGGGACGAGTTGGAGACACCATTTGTGTAGTGACTAGAATCAGTGCATGGAGTAGACCATGCAACGAGTTAAGACTTAGACGCGTTGGGGCAACTGAAAAGTCGGCATAACTCAAGGAAGCATTGCACAGCTGGGTCGGATACTTGACGTGGACAGTTTGGACATGTCGCAAGTTTGTGACTTAGGCAGATTTTGAAGTGGATGAATGGACTCGGCCTTGTATCACAACAAAGGCACTATACAAGCTTGTATATCTATGGAGGGCGACTAAGGTGAGTTCGTGCAGAGAGTTATTGGCTTGGGTGAGTTGCAGGCTTGGGGAAGTTTTCTTGAACCATGGGTGTAGAAAAGAGTGTCGTCATGCAAGTGTTATAGCATCATTTGACACCACATATGCTTATGATGACTCATTGGCCTTAGCTACATCCCTTTCCCTCCTCGCAAGACATTTTCCCCCTTTTCCTCATCAAAAATACTTTTAAAACCCCATCTCGCTTGATGTACGTGACTTTCCTTCAAGCATCCCACGTACATATGTTGGGTTCCACTTAGCAACCCATGTACATGTTAATTTGACTAAAAAAAATAATAAATCCTGACTTTTTGGATGGATTTGACAGGTTCCTTAGGTTCCCTACCTCTTCTAGCCCATCCATAACTACTGCAACTATAAAAAAGGAGGATAAATTAGAGCCTTGGGGTGGAGGAAAAACAGAATAGAGAAATGCATCCTTATGCTAGCATTTTCATTATAGTCCTATAAGTCCTCTTTTCCCCTTGCATCTGAGATTGTCCCTTCCATTTAGAAACCATTGTTTTCAGAAGTTGCATTCTCGCTATCTTGTCTGGAAGAAATCCTTTGCCTTCCTTGGACCTTTTTGAGTACAAAAAATTGAAGGTATTCTTGATCATCTCTGGCCTTGGGTGGAGGAACTTGGAGCCCAGTTCTGGGACTATGTCGCAGCAATTACATGTTATAACCAACTTTTTATGCTATTCATAGTAAAAGATCTCTCGTTCTCGTCCAATTTCATATGATGGTTCATGTTTCTAATGTATTTTACATCTTATATTTGAATCTATTATGAAAGTTATAATGATCATGTTTTAGTTAGTTATCAGATAACTACCTATTTGCAATTTCTCATCTCTTTGTGTGCAGGAGATTTCAAAGGATTGTTGTGGAAGAGTGTTGGAGAAAAATTATTAACGCGAGATTGACATCAACGTCGGAGTCCAAGTTCGCTCTCTTCTATCTCCCTTGAAAGTTAGTTATTTCAAAGTAGTTATTTTTAATTGACTGCTTGATTTGAGTCTGAGAGTGGTCTTTTAGGGTATCGCTCTGTTGTGGCCCTGACCCATAGCCATAGGACATTTTTTTCTGTAACAACAAGGTATGGTTGTTTTGAGTTATTGTGTTTCCCAAGTGTTGTGATGAGTTCTTTGAAGCGAATTCGGTTGGCTTGGTGGTTCAAGTGCAGCCCATTTCCATGGTGAAAACCAGAAGACCTGGGACTAGCCCAAGTGGCATGGATTTCAAAGGAGTCATGAAGCAGTTTGTAATGCCTTGACATGGGTGAATATGCAAATGAGAGCTTGGGGAGATCTACTTAAACGAGTTTAGTGGTGGAATTAGAAAAAGTTGGATGCAATCATGAAGGTGGCTTGAGAATCCGCCCAACTCTTTGATGAGGTGCATTAGATAGGTCATTGCAATGAAGCAAGTAGTGAGGTCTAAACCATGTCAAGTTTGAAAGGACGAATGACGTGCCTTGGGGAATTGGTGCCTTAGACATCATTGAGTCATGAAATGACTTGATAGTCACAATGATGAGCCAGATTATGAAACATTTGCAGAGGCAAGGTAGGTTTTGTTCTAAGTGATGGATGAAGACAACAAAGAAGTCAACCAAGAAATATTGACAATCAATCTAAATCAGCAGAAAGTAGAAGACCAAGTGACTTCGATGGTGTTCTACCTTCTTTGGTATGAGGCATTGGATGTAGAGAATGCACCTATTGGTTCTCACTACTGAAAAACTCTTCCTTACTACCTACGTTGTTGACCCGGGGTTCATATCTCTATGGGCACCAACAAAGCCTAAAACTATCAGCCCTTCTGGTAAACCAAAAGGAAACACAGTACACAGAGCGCACTGCGCAGTCTCACCTAGGATGAGTATGAGATAGGGGATCTGCATTCTGAGCCATTAAGTATGATTTGTATTTTGAACTACTATTATCCTCTTTTATATTCTGACCTCTGTGGTATCTTCTCGTGATATTCCCACAACAATTAACCAAACAATATAATAACTCATTCATTCATTGTATACAACATTTAACAATTAAAAGTATGACAAATATAGGCATGCATTCATCACATTAGATAGGTATTACCATGGTTCACCCCCTCCTAGGCTACGTCCACAAATATTTGGCTCTTGGCTCTCTTATTATGGAAGTTTTGCAACTCTCGTGCCTCGTGCTTACAACTCTCCTCGGATGGGTAAGATCTCTGCAAGGTGAACTAGATCGCACTAGGCTCCTCATCCTGCGATCTAATCCTCAATATCTACCTCTCCTCTTCTTCTTAGCTCAATTTCTTACAGAGATAATATAACTAATCAAAAAAATTACATAGAACGAGCTCAACTCTATAGAAGTAGTAAAGCAAAACCTTAGCAAAAATCTCTCTGACCCTCTATATTATTTTCGTATCTATATTTTTTATCTATCACACTCTTCAGCCATTTACACAAAAAACCCTTACAAAAATCATAACTCTACTTTCGTTAGGTCCTCCTTCTCCGCATGTGTTCGTTGCTTCCTTCCAGCTATCGCCTCCTTCTTGCATGTGCGCATGTTGTGCTTCTTTCCAGTTGTCGCTTTCCTCCTGCACAATTTCTTTCCCACGATTGCTCTTCCAGCTATCCTTCTTCTTTTTGCACGCTTTCTTTCCCTCTTCGGCCTGCTGCCAACAACACCTTAGGAAGCTTGTGGATTACTGTGGGATGACTTAGAGATCCAAGGATCGTTGGTTGAATTCGGTAGGAGTATTAGCTCGGAGATGCCTATCTTTGGATGGAAGGCATGAAATTTATTTGGGGTGACTCATTTGACAGGATGCTCTAGATAGTCCGTTGAAACTATTGAGGTAAGACTGGATACTTGCCTTAGTCTTTGGAGTTGGATGAAGTGATGGAGAGTTGGATAGAAAAGACTAAGTTCATGCATGGAGAATCACATTTCAAGAACTGGACATGACAGTTGGAGGAGCTACCCAACCAAAGTAGGACTTGAGGCATGCAGTGTGTGGAGACATTGATCCGGATTATTTTGAGAATGACATGAAGACAAAAATATAACCAATATATAACAAGGAAATAGATAGAAATAATGCAGAGAACACAGAAATATAGTGAAAACCAACTTCTATTACTGAATAAGATAGAAAAACATTGTAGAACACAAACTGGAAAAATGGGGTAGCTTATCTCTAAGAAGAAAGAGATGTTGGTTACACTTCATTCACAAGAAGATTTACATCACATTCCATTGCATGCTTAAAGGGCCTCCTTCACCTCAATTATATATGAGAGAGTGAGAGGAGAACAATTCCCATGATGCATGTGGGATAAATTGGACTAAGTTTATAAAATGCCATAGGCATGTAAAATACTAGGACTTCCCAGGTAGTCACCCATTCTAGTACTACTCTAGCATGAGCGTTCTTAACTGCGAAGTTCTAATGGTATCCGGTGCATTAATGTTATGTTGTAGGCATGTACATAAAACCACTAGGAAATCATTACATGATGTCTGTAATTAACAAATGAAGATAAAATTGCATTCCATTCCCCATCAAAAGGGTGAATAGCATGGTTTATCCAAACCACGGGCTCAAGATGGTGATTCAGTGAAAAAGGTGGATGACCACCAATATCCATCTCAATCATTCCTCCCCCCTTAGGAAGCAATGGTCCCCATTGCATCAAGTTCCCTTGAGAGACAGGGAGACTTCCACTAAATATGAAGCTTGGTGCGTTTCTTTCCTTGCTAAAGAAGTTGTCTTGCTTAGCTTGTTGAAGGATATCATGAACCTGTTGTTGGAGGGGTTGGATCCGTTCAACCAATCTAGCTACATGATATACCTGAGTGTGGGAGGACTCTGTTGGTGAATATTCAACATGAAGAGTATGAAGGGTTATGTTATAAACTTGCTTGACTGGGCAATGTGGAGGCACCCCCGTAGGTGAAACAAGAACATCTTGGTACTCTTATACAATCTTGTCGATCTGTTTCTGCTGGATAGAAAGGTCTTGGGCCGAGGCTACAGTGGTTGCAGTGTCCTTATTTTAACCTTCTGATCAGATTGTGAAGAGGCTAAACATTGCAGTATGAGATATTACTTTGTGGCATTGTTTCGATGGGACAATAATCAGAACTACCTCTGGTATCTGGTATAGCTAACCCCCCAGAGTAACAATGACGCTACAGGGTCGAGACTCATAAATCGCATGATCCCTCCACATATATGGCTAGCCTAATAGAACATCACAGACTTCTAGTGGGGCAACATCACACAATACCTCATCCTTGAAAGGATTGATGTCGTAGGACATGCGACATTGCTGGCTGACATGAAGATCTTGACCCTGGAGAAGCCACCCGATGTTGTATGGTTGTGGGTGTAGTGTTGTTGGAAAATCCAACTACTTGACAACCCATGATGAGATGATGTTATTTTGGCTTCTGCTATCAACAATAAAATGTAGTGGGGTCCCCTTTGTTATCACTCCAAGAAACCCTTTGTGGTTGCAGACCAAAGGTGCTTGGTAACTTAAGAAATAAATGTTTTTGTATTTTGTAAAGATGGATCAATGGGATAACTCAATTCTACTTATAGCATTCAGACATCAAAGTGATAAACAAATAGACAGTGCTCTCCAAGATTGGTTAAACAGTAAGATAGCTTTCAGTGGATGAAGAAAAGATTG
>ML811985.1:28761-54545 GCA_009831015.1 Picea engelmannii
TCACATTAAATGCTAAAATGTCATAATTATGAGCTAAAAGGGAGACGTCAGGCCCCTCTGAGGGGGACGTTGGCCCTTTTTGGGCAAGATCAACATCCAAAAGGCAAAACGTTGGCCCTTCTAGGGCTCCTGCAAGCTGCCACGCATGCCAAATGATCCCAGCACATTGCCACATGCTCCAGAAAACGTCCAGCCTGCCCTGGGTGGTATCCTGTCCATCAAAAGCCATCATCTCATCTGCAGTGGGTGATCCCCCCTAGGTCGATCTCTGCCAAAGCATCCTGGTAAGGACATCCTTCTGTCTTCTAAGGGCTCATCATGACGTTGTCCTACCTTTGCCATCCCAACAACCATCTGATGGGCTCTTCAGCCCCATGGAGGTCCGAACTAATCATATCCCCATGTGTACCGGTCCACTGGTACCTGTCCGCCAGGTATGGTCCTACACATCAAAGACTATGCCCTCCATGGGCTCATCAGTCCTCGGGATCATAGCAATGCAAATCATATTTCATCATTAAAGTTATCAAATACATGCATGAAATCCCTAACATATCATCTAAGAGCTCAAAGACATTACACAGATCTACTATACAAAGCTGAAGAAACCAACAGAATAACCTATTGGGCTAATACCCACAAGATAAGGAAAGTTTCCTCAACAGATCATTCAAGCCATGTGTTATGAGGTGATATGGTTTTAGGAATGTCCAATCACAGTAAGACCAAGGGCAGGTGTTGTTTGTGGGTGCCTTTGTAGGAGGTGAGTTGTACACGTCATGGATGCATTTTTTCCAAGCCCTTTATTGCCTTTATCTTTTTATTTATTGCTTCACTCTCTTTTTTACTTCAAGGTCTGACCAGAGGACACTGCCTTGGCTTGGTGACCAGAGCTGACAATGTTACCCACTGGTATCTTCGCAGAGATGATAAGGTTGGCTCGTGATGAGACCCCCTTTCCCTTGGCCATGCAACCAAAGGTCACTGCCCTGGCGTGGTGACCAGATAGTGGCAATGTCATACCGCTGGATACCTATGAGCATAATGGGCCGGCTCGTGATGAGACCTCCCATCCTCTTGGTTAGGTCTTGTTTTATTATTTTTTCTTAGGGTCCCTTTAGTTTCTTATCGAGAGGCTTTTTATTGCCTTCTCGAGGATCCCCTAGGCGAAGCATCTCTAAGCTTTATTTCCTATGGATTTTATCTTTTACCAGTTGCTTTTACCCCCTGGGCCTTTAGCCCCTTCTTCCCACAAGACAAGGTGTAACCCTCAAAGATCATCCTAATGGCCGAACTAGGGGAATGGGATAGATGTGTGGGGTATAAGATGTAAAATGATAAAATGGTGGGATCGGATGATGGCTCTGCAAATCCCCTTTGGTGGCTAACCAAAACCCATGAATACAAGCTTCCTAAGTCACTCTGTCAATCACCCCCAACAATGGTCAAGTGGATTAGTGTAAGATCCAAGCAGTCATCAGAAATGAAAGGAACCTAATGCATATATAAGAGGGTTATAATGATCAAATATGACACATACCATGATACCTTGGACCAATTACCTCATGGAGCAAGAGTCCTCTCCGATGCAAGTCCAAGCCGGTGGTGATGGAAGCTGTTGCTACTGACAGGACAAATCTGGCGAAGAAGAAGAAAGATGGTCCCTCCAGGGCCATGCTCAGGTCAATCCTGCTCTCGGTACTTCATGTCTAGGACCTGTGGGCCTCGAGACATGATCTCCTAGTTATCCCTAGATATTGGGGATAACAGGTCCCATTACGGGTCTGTCAATGTTTATTTAACGAGTCCAAAGATAGAAAACTTGGAGGTTTTTCTTGATTATAGAGTCTGGAAAAACATTTAAAAGAGAACTCTCTCAGTTCCTTTTTCGTAAAGTAGTCTGATGAGACCGAAAAAGAGATAAACTATCACTCAACAGACGTTTTCTTCAAATACTTTAATGAGCGTGAAAAGAACAAGGTCACTCAGCAATCTTTTCATGTTTAGAGAGTCTGAAAAGAGCTTAAAGGGAACTCCAGGGGGTTCATTTTTCGTATAACCTTTACGAGTCCGAAAAAGTGATAAAAGTATACTCGGTTACATTCTCATTGATTTACGAGCACGAGAAAGAAAAAATACTAAGCTCGGTAACTTATTCTCATGTATTTACGAGCATGAGAAAGAACAAAGACTAAGCTCGGGATTGTTTTCATTTTTACACAAGCTTTAAAACAAAACAAAACTATGCTTGGGATAGATTTTAATTTTTACACAAGCTTAAAAACTAAACAAAACTATGCTTGGACCTGGTTTCATTTTTACGCAAGCTTGGACCAGAAGAAACTATGCTTGAGGTAAGTGGTTTCATTTTTACACAAGCTTGAACCATAAAAAACTATTCTTGCGACTTCCCAATGCATGGTTGGTACTTAGCCCCCAGCTTAAGAAGCTAGTGGCTCAAACTTCAGCATGAAGTCCAGAGGCTGGAAATATTGCCCCCCAAACTTCGTTTCATCCAACGACAAAGACGGAGGAAATGAAGCTTCAAATACTAGACAAAGGACTTGACTCAAATAGAGAGGGGGAAAACTATTTCATTTTTTAATGAGCTTGACATAGAAACAAGAACTATGCTCGTAACCTCTGTTTCATTTTTTAACGAGGTTGCCACAGAGACAAAAAACTATCCTCAGAAGTGGTTTCATTTTTTAACGAGCTTGAAATCAAAAAAACCATGCTCAAAGACCTCTATTTCATTTTTTTTAACGAGGTTGCCTCAGAGACGCAAAAACTATCCTCGAAACCTCTGTTTCATTTTTTAAGCGAGGTTGCTACAGAGACATGAAAACTATCCTCGGAACCTCTGTTTCATTTTGATCATGGATTCCAAGAGGACAATGCTCCGGAATGACACCATGTCAAGGGACAAAACTCGGTCATGGCTTCCAAGAGGTCTTCACTGGAAGGAAGAAACACACTCTGGAAGGACACCATGTCGAGGGTTGTGACAGGAGTAAACAAATCAGACTCTAACAACCCTATAGAAGAGATCACCATGTCAACTACTGGATCTAAGTCATCAGAAGTTGAAGCCATGGGCGACAATGCCACATAATTGACCTGTGGTGGGGGCGAAACTGTCTGCATATAAGAACCATTCAGGGAGGCAATCCAAGCAGGGTCAATGAATGAAAGTTCATCAATAGTCACAACCCGTCCATCGTGAGGGAAATATATCACACGAAAAAGAGTAGACACAATAGCTTTCATGGCATAGACATAATCTCGTCCAAGGAGTAAAAAAAATACAAGGGTTCTTGGACTACCATGACGTCAATGAAGACAGTTTTCCCTCCCAAAGTTATAATAAAATGAGGAAGGGTCCCTAAAGGTTGACTGGTTCTTCTTTTAAAAGCTAACAGATTCTGCGTAACCGGTGCAAGTGGAGGACAACCCAAAGCTTGCCAAGTAATAGAGGAAAAAATACTAACAGATGAACCTTCATCTATCAACGTTTGAGGAACGTCCTGACCACAAACCTGTACTATAATTTGGAAAGGAACGTGAGAGGGAAGATGAGGTCTAGTTAGCACACCCCAATCAAAATGGATGGCTTCATTACTTGGAGGGAGTTTCACGGGAGAAGGATAGATACCCCCTGACATGGGAGAGTTTGTATCAACGAGAAAAACATGGGCGGTATCGGGTTTAGTCTCTAGCGGGAGAGTAGGATCGACCGATGAAGAGATCAGATCGACCACTTGGGTTTTATTCTCCAGGGGGAGAATGGGGTCGACAGGTGGAAACGGATCGACTGCTTGGGTTTCACTCTCTGAGGGGAGAGTGGGATTGACCGAAGATGGCATCGGATCAACCACTTTATCAATTGGTTCAACTAAGGACATGGCCAGATTGACGACATGATCAACCAGATTGACCGGTGAAGGGACTGGAGTGATCATGCCATCAACTATTGGAGGGTTGAGAGAAAGATTACGATAAGCAGCTGGAAGTTGAGGTTGTGAAACAGTCATGTCTTCCAGTAATTTTGAGGCTTCGTCCATATGAGGACAAAGGTGAGTGAGATGACTCCCTTTGCATAACATACATGGGAACTTGACTCTACTTTTCTTCTCCCCAACCGTATCTTGACTGGTTGACGGGGGGTTGTCAGCATGTTGTTCAGAGGATAACAACGTGGTTTGGCAAGGATGTGTAGACCATGCTTCTATAACCTTGGATAGACCAGGGCATTCCTTAAGAAGATGGCTACCCTTACAAAGCCTTCAAGGGTACTTGGGCTGACGGGTTGTTTGGGTGATCTTGACATCATCAACACTCCCATCACAACTAACAGTAACTGGTTGTTTTCCAACATGTTTGACAGTGGTTGGAGGTTTTGATCCTTGCTTATCTTTCTTCTTCTTAATCTTTCTTTTCTTCTTCTTCTTATTCACCGTGTTACTAGCTTCAGAACTTTCACTCGACGAAGAAGATGAAACTGAAGGCGACCTTGCAAGTGAAGAAGGCAGAGAAGACCTTACTAGTGAATATGGTGAAGGATCAACATGAGGTTGATGTTCTGGGGGGGAAGTGCTTATGACCGAAGCACTAACTGGATTCGAGATTACCTGAGTGGAAAACAACCACACCGGCAATCCAATTGTGAGACCTGGAAGGCTCAAAGTAGCGATGTGAGGACCAATGTTTCCATAAGAAGGAAAAACAAAAGGTTGTCCTCAAGCAAAACTAGATCAAGATCCAAATATCTATACCTTGCCCTCATCGAGGACCTGCTCTGAGAAATGATAAGGAGCAGACTGCTCTGATACCACTGATCCAAATTATTTTGAGAATGACATGAAGACAAAAATATAACCAATATATAACAAGGAAATAGATAGAGATAATGCAGAGAACACAGAAATATAGTGAAAACCAACTTCAATTACTGAATAAGATAGAAAAACATTGTAGAACACAAACTGGAAAAATGGGGTAGCTTATCTCTAAAAATAAAGAGATGTTGGCTACGCTTCATTCACAAGAAGCTTTACATCACACTCCATTGCATGCTTAAAGGGCCTCTTTCACCTCAATTATATATGAGAGAGTGAGAGGAGAACAATTCCCATGATGCATGCGGGGTAAATTGGACTAAGTTTATAAAATTCCATAGGCATGTAAAATACTAGGACTTCACGGGTAGTCACCCATCCCAATACTACTCTAGCCTGAGTGTGCTTAACTGTTGAGTTCTAATGGGATCTGGTGCATTAATGTTATGTTGTAGGCATGTACATAAAACCACTAGGAAATCATTGCATGTTGTCTGTAATTAACAAATGAAGATGAAATTACATTCCATCCCCCATAAAAAGGGTGAATAGCATGGTTTATCAAAACCACAGGCTCAAGATGGTGATTCAGTGAAAAAGGTGGATGGCCACCGAGATTCATCTGGATCAGACATGGCAGAGTTGGTTGAAGTATGGGAATGACAAGAGTTTACAGGAGTTCAACACTTCGATATTTTTTACTTTCTATTTGGAGTTGCGATAGTTGAGATAGAGATAACAATGGAGATAGCAACAACAATAATGGAGAAGAGTGTGATCATTGTAGTAGTAGAGGTAACAACATACTTGAAGCATTGCAGACAGAGTTGGGAAGGAGACGTCTTTCCAATGTAGCGAGAAATTTGGTCGCACACAACTTTGGGTAGAGAGTAATGTGGATGGTTGTGCATTGTTGTGGATGATTGCATTGAGTTTGGAAATTTTGGGTTTCCACTTGGACATAAATTTGGGGTTTCCAGTTCACACGAAACTTGGGGTTTCTAGCAAACGATGTTGCAAAGGGAGGCATGAGTTCGGGTAGAGAATTGGAGATGCCATATTTTGTGCATGTTGTCGAGGATGACAACGACTATTGGTGGGGGAGGATGTAAAACCCTTCAGTGAGGAGGGAATACAAAAACTTTTCCTGACCGACATAGACGAAGAAGAGATGTGGAAGTTCAGGCTGCCTAGGAGACTCGAACGGATGAGTGCACCTGCAGTTGGGCAAGTTGTGCGACGATATGGCTAAGTTAGATTCATTGTGATGAGGGAGGACTTGGCTAAAGTGACTTGTGGAGGAAATCGAATATTTATATGGATGGGCACTCTGCACTTGGAGATTGCAACAAGTGAGCATGGTGCCTTGAGGCACATGTCGCCACAAATCACGACCAATAGGTGCACTCACCATGCGGACATCTTGGGCATGTCATCCTTAGGCGTATCATGAAGATGACTCAAGGAAGAGAGATGGGGATGACTTGGTTAAGAAGAAGATTTGGGTGTGACAACCCAAGAAACTGACACGTTGGTTAGATGCATCATGACTTGAGTGACCCACACGGTAAGACGATTTGATTGCTTGGATCAACTTCACCCCAAACGATGCGATAATTTGGGAATGAGTTGGGGTGATGGTTTAGTGAGGAAGACGCATATAAGAAGAGTGAATGGTGTGACCTAGAGAAAACAACTACTTGGGAATAACAATAACAAGTCACCTGTGGAATATTCTAACAAAGAGGGGCGAGCTCCCCCAAGGAGCCAAGTTGCTCCACCTAAGAGTACTTGTGCTACCTTGAGAAGACTTTGTGGTTAGAGTTGGGGTGATTTCTCTTGAGGTGGGTTTGGATAGAAGAATGGTCTTGGAGTTGGATTGTGTGTGCGATGTTGAGAATTCTTGTGAAAAATAATGAGATGAGCTCAATCGCGACAATGTGAGGAGGACATGAGATAAAAATATTAGGCAAGTCTATTACAACAAATTTTGCCTCACCCCATGCAACTTGTTTGGATGGCCTTTCCATTTCCCTATGTAGACTTGAAGTCCCCTTTTGCACCTTCCATAGACAAAAAAACATATTTTCCACATATACACACCCTATCAGTTATACAACAAGCGTATACGCAGGTTGCTCCACTACAGCCCGCGTACATCGGGTTTGGTGCTCAAAATTAAAAATAATGTCGGGTTTCCATGCCATGTCATGAGACCTATGGTCCTTGACCTTCTATATACTAGAAATGCTCTAAATTGGCCCTTCAGTTCCATTTGAAGGCTATAAATTGAGCCATATCCAAGTCTTGAGGAAGAGAACAATTCAACTTTCAGAGCAAAGACACTCTAGAGAAATTTCACTTCATATTGATCCTGCATCCATTTTTCCTTGAAAGTTTGAACTCCTTGTTCAGCCCCCAATCTCTTCCTTCTTTGTGATGGAGAACCTCATTGACTCCTTTATATAATCTTGCCTTTGGTGGAGGATTGAAGTGGTGGAGGCCCAACTAGAGGGACTTGGTTTCTTGGTTTTGATATGTTCCTTTACAGAAGTTTGTCACCTATGTACTTATGTTGATTATTTTAATAGAAATATTATTTTCTCATCCAATTGATATCTTGCAAATATTTGAATTATTATTCCATGGGAATATTTGTCATGTATGTTAATGGATTATGCTAACACTATATATTATCATTGTATGCTTGCGTATCTTGGTTGTTGAGGACAAGTTGCAAGTTGTGTGCTCAACGGTGGTCTTCATTGAACGTCCAGATGAGATATGCTCTTAGCCTTGTCTTGTTAGCATTTCATCTATATAGCATACTTGGGATTAGAGTTTATTTATGCATGTCATTTAGTTTGTTGTGGTTTACCCCTTGCCATAGAGATATTTTCCTCGTAACATAATTGGCGACCATACTGGGGATTGATCTTCTTTTTTGGGGTTTGGAGTGTTTTCTCCTTGATTGTCTCTTTGCTAGCCTAATTTTCCTTGTCGCGTGTTGCTTGAAAGCCTATTTTTACTTTGCATGTGAGTTTCTTGGCTTAACCCTTTCCTTGGCAGTGTTTTCCTGGGTGTACGTGGTTTTCCCCTTGATAGACGCGTACATACACGAGTTGTCTTCCTTTAGGGAGTGTATATACGCGATTGTTTCTCAAACAGTCGCGTACATCAACTCTTTAGTCTTGTTGGTTGAGTTTGGTGTTTGTTGGGTGAGTTTGGTGTTTTTTGGGTGAGTTTGGTTGGTTGTTGAGTCTTCTTGGGTCTCTGTCATGACTGTTAAGTGCTTATAGAGTGATAATAAGCCTTCGTATTGTTGAATTTTTGGGCAGTTTTCTTTCTTATCATCTTTCTCATTGGTTTTCCTTGCACATTGGTCTGAGTGTCTGCTTCTTGGTGTTCTGCTTGGCTTGTCTCTTTTTGCTTGCAGTAAGGCCTCCATGTGAAGTTTTTATTCAGTCCTTGCATTTTATTTTCTTTATATCAAAAATACAAAAAAATTGTTTATTTTTCATTATGGCATTTGCACTTTTGATCACATTGCATTGATTTTGACACTTGTGGAGAGATTGCATTTCATTGAAATTGTAGAGATTGCATTGGAAAAATTGCATTTAGAAGCATACCATCTCTTTGAAATTGAAGACTAGTACTTAGCATTGCTTTTATATTTGCTTCTTTTTATATGTTGATTCATAACGCCATCAGTTTCATGACACCTCTTGAGTAAGCAGAAGCCATTCAAATTAATGTTGAATAATTAAACTTGAGTAGAAATGATTTTATTTTTCAGGGTATACAAACAAGTATAGGACATAGGGCCTTGGAATGGGATTTTGCAAGTAAACTTCTCCAAGGCTATTAAACTAAACATATGTGTCTGACTAGGGAGTGGTGAAACCCATTGTGTAATTAATGATGTCGGGAAGCTCCACTCACAATAGAGTTAAGAAGGAGGTCGCACAAAGTTGGTTGTAGAGATATCCCTCTAATACCATCTTAGCATCAGAGATATTTCTAGGGTTCTATTCATATTTGGGGGTCTTTCTAGTACCTTTATCTCCATGAGAGGCGGTGCTTTCAAGATTTCGGGCTTTGTTACCCTGCCTATATGGTGGATCGGACTTATGACTATTCACCTGCACATTCGTTATATAGTGGTGACTATACTTGCTTGACATAGGTAGCCACATAGGTTACTTGCAGGGGTTATTCTGCAAGTACAATGACTCAAATAAGGGTCGGACAACACACAACCTTTATGGAGGATTACCTCTCTGCGGGGATCTGACCGACTACGTTGTTAAGCCCACGAGGGCCCTTATAATTGATTTTGATACCTCCAATCTTTTGAAGGGAGTCTCAGGCCCCTCTTGGGTGAGACATACCTAATTTAGTGAGGGCATCCCCTTTTTAGCCACTATGTCTTTTTTGTATGCATTGGCCCTTTTTGCTTTATTTTGGTGTGCTCTCCGATTATTAGTTGGCCCTGGGATTTGGTTTTATATCTCAAGTCTTGGGTCATCGTGGAGCAAGACCAACCTCCTCGCAGGTCTCATCGTTTGTTGAAGTTACCACTGCATCTTGATCATTTACCAAAGTTTCCTTCTAAAAGGCGTAAAGTTAATAAATGTGGTACATATATCTCCACCTCCAAAACTTTTGATCATCCAGTTATGAGTACTGAGTCAAACCCGAATGTCACAGGGATTTCCTCGACTCCTATATATTCTATGATTAGTGGGATCTCTTCAACTCCTTCAGCCTCGACGGTTGGGGTGTCAAAGATCCCCACCTCTACTACTACCCAACCTGTGCGTTCTACTCGACCCATAGGAGCAAACCCTTTCGGATCCCTTTTTGGTACTCCAGGTCACAATTCTCAATCAATACCTTCGGTCTCTAATCCATTTTATTTTGGTATTCCCAACATGACATTGCAACTCTCATCCTTCATTCCAGCGGCTAATGTGAATCCTAGTTTTGTACTTGGGGGCATGGATCCTTCATATGCTCCTCTCTCATTTGGTGGAGGCCATATTCCCCAAACGAATCCTACAGTTGGAGGTTGGCATCCTCTTTCCTCTGGGCCTAATCCTAGCCTCAATGATCCTGGATGGAGTGCTCAACCAGGCGGACAGTTCACTTCCTATATTCCATCCTATATCCCCTCTTCCTCCATGTCGATTCTGACAAACGCATTTATTATGGTGAATCCCCCTCTGTCCTCTGGAGTTCCATCCAGAGGAATTCAGTTTCACACTATGGGAAACCTCCAGCCTAGAGCCTCTTCGGCTAGGGGCAATGTATATAACCCTCATCATGTCGCTTCCACGGGTATGGTGCCCATACAACATTTTATGAATTAGTTTGGAGAAGGATATTATCCTACCAGGCAGGGCCATGGCATATACCAGAACCTTGGATGACATGCAATCCCTTAACCCCAATCTTTCTCGAGAGCATGGGCTCAGACGTCGCAACCCATCTCCCTTTTCTGGTCGCGCTTAATCTACCATATTTTTCAAAATTCATGAATGACCCTGTGCTTCAAGATCCGTTATGGCCCCCTGTCCCCACCAAGCTTCCTTCAGACATTCCAAAATTCTAAGGAAAGACTGGAAAGGATATGGGAGATCATGTCACTATGTTTCATCTTTGGTGCTCATCTAACTCCCTGAATGATGATTCTATTTGTTTGAGGTTATTTCAACGCACCCTCATGGGGGTCGTCGTGAAATAATACATTGAGATATTGAGGGGGACATACGAAAACTTTAATCAGATGGTTTTGGTCTTTCTCAACCACTTCCATTTGTCGGTTCATTATGATGTTGGCATAGAACTTTTTTCGGCCCTCCACCAAGATAAATCCATGCATATCTCAGACCATATCCAAGAGTGGTGTAGAAGAAAGAGGTTGATCAAAGCCTACATTCCTCCAGAGTTTCTATTGGAGTGGTTCCTTAAGTCCTTATTGCCTTATATTTCAAAGGATGTCACTGCATCCATAGTAACATCTGAGAAAGAAGCTATTTTCAAATCCCAGCAATTGGACCTCATATATGCTCAATCTGGGATGTTTTATGAAATTCTTGTTGATGTGTTGTGGTCAAACTATGACCCTAGACAAAATCCTGGACCTCATGCCGATGGCATCATAGGCTCTGCAAATGCTAAGTCTACAGACTTGGTGATGAACCAGTTGAAATATTTATCTATAAGCCAACCTATAGCAGTACAAGCTTCAACTTCATCCTCCACTCCCACTTAGTCGGTGGATATGCATTATGTACAGTCCTCGGCTAACCCAAATGGTAACTAGAAACCATGAGGGAATAAAAGGAAAGGACGAGGTAATAATCGTAAGGGTGGGAAAAATAATAATAAATCCAAGGACGACACTAACAATGATAGATCAAATAATAATGTTGGCAAGGGAAAGAAAGAAAAATGGAAGATGAAGTTTCCTTGTAAACTTTGTAAATATGATCACCTTACCCACCTATGCCCCAAAATTGAAGAATCCTTGATGTTATTATCACAACCACCCCCCTGTGCTAAAAAATATGTTTCTGCATAATCAACACATGGCCTCAGGTACCCTCAACACCATAAATGTGTCAAACGGGAGTCAAAACCCATCGGCACATGAAGGTGGCCATCTATGTGTCAATATGGTCAAGCCTTAGATTGATGTAGCCACTCGATCTCATGATTACGGTTCTTCAAAGGTCGTTGTAGGACCAGATTCTCCTCCTCCTCCAAAAACACCCTTGCAAATCAAAAACTCAGAACCTCTACCTCGTATTCTGAAAGGAGTACTAAAGCACTCTACCCACAATCATAATGCCAAAGTTTCCCAGAACTATTTAATTGTCAAATATCTGGTCCAAACCCCTTGTGCGATGTCGACTTTAGAGGTTCTCCATATGTGTCATTCATAGAGGAACACCTTATTATCTACATTAGGAGCCCTAGACTCATGTGTCTCGAAGGTTATCAACTTTGAAGTCACATATATTAGGCCTTGCTTACCTTACCATGTGGCCTTTCAAATCCAAGTGGAGTACACAAAAATTACCATCAAACGCACTGTAATTGATGAAGATGTTGCGACGTGCATGATGTCCCTAACCTGTTGGAAAGCCATTGGCTCTCCAACTCTATCCCAATCTATGCTTATGTTGACAACATTTGATGGGAATTTGTTTTGACCCCACGGAATTCTTCCTACTTTTTCGGTCCATTTATGTGGGAATACAGTAAAGGTTGATGTTGAGGTGGTTGATGCACCTCTCAACTATAATTTACTACTAGGGCGTAATTCGATATATGCCATGATAGTCATCGTGTTGTCTGTTTTCCGCAATTTATGTTTTCCTCACGAAGGGAAAATAGTGATGATTGATGAGTTGCCATTTGTGCACGCTAGACCTAATGCATCGGTTGGACCTTCGGTCCCTATGATCAACAATTCTCAGCAGGAAACTGAGGATGTTAGTGTCGGAATGTATTCCTATTTGATGGGTAGCTTTGATTTCATGGCACTAATTCACCATATTCACGTTGTTTCCAATGATTCTTCATCATTGATGAGGTATGTTCCTTTCCGTACTTCATATTTCAACGACCCTTGGAGCCTACCTTCCTCGACTATGTCATACGAAGGTAAGTCACACATTGGGATGACAATTCCACTATTAGCAGCAGAGGTTGCGTATCAGTCTATTCTTGATGCTATTGTTGACCCAGATCCTTCCTCCTTGCGGGCAGACAAGGTGGATCTTTCTCTAGAGCCCGTATGGGTCATTCAATCATATTGTTCACATGATTGTCTCAAAAATACATTACCCTCAGATGAATCCATCTTACAGGCCATGTATGGTCCTGATAGTCCTTGGGATGATATGCATCATCACTCCTATTTCCTCCCATAGCTTGTTAAGATCGAACAGGATGACTTTAGATCTACCTTGAGTGAGATGGTTGGTCACGTTATGGTTCCATTAGATATGCATGGTATTTATGCCAAAGGAAACATGGCGAATATTTTTACTACCATCACGATCGACATCTCTCGTATTCTTGGCAAAATTGAGAACGTATATATCGGTGCAGATTGTTCGCGTGAAGAAATTCAGATCTACACTTATCTCTTCAAATAATTATGTAATGTATTCTCTTGGTCTTGTGAATAGATGTCAGGGATCGGCCCCAGCATTATCGAACATGATATCAAAACCTATCCAGATGCTAAACCTATTCGACAATGTCATAGAGTTGTTAATACTAGGAAGGTCCCTGCTATTAATGCAGAGGTAGAGAAGCTACTTAATGTTGGTTTCATCTACTCGGTTGCCTTGACTAAATGGGTTTCCAACCATGTTCACGTAAATAAAAAAAAAGGAACTATCCGTGTATGTATGGATTTTCGAGACATGAACAAGGCTTGTCCTCAAGATAACTTCATGACTCCTTCCGTTGACCAGATTCTTGACAAGTGCATGGGAAGCGAAGTATTTTATTTTATGGATGGATTTTCAGGGTATAATCAAATTCAAATCAAACCCTAGGATCAACATAAGATGGCGTTTATTTTTCCTTGGGTTACTTTTGCATATCGGAAAATGCCTTTCAGCCTTAAAAAATTCGGAGCAACCTTCCAACGTACCATGACCTTTGCTTCTCACAATATCACACATATTGTTGAAGCTTACCTAGATGATCTTGTTTCTCACTCTCGCAAGAGAGTAGATCACTTTGCTCATCTTCGATTAGTATTTGAGAGATGTTTTTACTATCGTATTCGGTTGAACCCTCACAAGTGCATCTTCTGCGTTAGGTTTGGTCATATTCTAGGATTCCTAGTGTCTAAGCATGCGATCATGGTAGATCATATGAAGGTTCAGGCAATACTCTGATTGCCTCCCTCATGCAACATTATAAAACTTCAATGTTTACATGGGAAGGCTAATTTCATGCATTGGTTCATAGTGAACTATGCCAATTTAACTAAGGGTTTCATGCATATTTTGAAGAAGGATACTCTGTTTATATGGGATGAGCGAGCCCATGAATCCTTCAATGCTCTTAATAAATATTTGGTATCGACACCTCTGTTGAAGCCTCCATACTATAGTAGAGACTATTTGCTTTATATCACTGTGTCCAAAGGGACAGTTCGTATGGTTCAGGTTCAGGAGGACGATGAGCTCCATGATCACATTGTCTACTATCTCAGTCAAAACCTAGTCAGTCCTGAACTTAAATACTCTCATGTAGAAAAACTAGCCTTGGCCACCATACATGTGATTTAAAGATTACGACATTATATATTACTTTGAAAAACTACCCTAGTTGTGGATATCAATCCATTTCAATACGTCCTCACCATGTGTATCATAGGGGAGAAATAAAATAAGTGGATTGTTATTTTACAAGAATTTGATCTCGATTTTGCTTCGGCGAAGTCTAAGAAATCGCTACTTTTTGTCGAGTTGATATCGGACTTCCCTCGACTAGATGAGGAATTTTTTCATGACAATTCATTTGGGGATGAACATATCTTCCTTATCTCATCTTCAGACCCCTAGTATGGAGAAATTTCAATTTATCTTCAAACCTTGAAGCTACCCCAACATTTGTGGAGAGATGATCGACGACGTATACATCATCGAGATAAAAACTACCTTATCATCGGCGATACTTTGTATCATCGAGGAGTAGATAATATTTTACGTCGTTGCTTGACTCAGGAGGAAGCCTTGTTTGTTCTCAATCACTTTCATAGTGGGGCTTGTGGTGGTCATTTATTCAGGCTTGTGACAACCTAAACAAAATTGCGAGCCAGTTATTTTTGGCCATCAATTTTTAAATATTGTGTTCAAGCGGTCAAGAAGTGTCAACCTTGGCAGGTGTTCACTTGAAAAATGTGCTCACACCTAGCCCCTCCTCACCCTGTCGTCATCGTCAGTCCCTTCACAAAGTGGGGGGTAGATTTTATGTACTGTAACCCAGCTTTGGCTGGGGGGCACCAACATATTATCGTGGTTGTGGATTACTTTACTAAATGGGAAGAGGCCATGCCTACCATTAAATACGATGGTAACACTGTAGCATTCTTCGTATTCAACCAAATTATATCCCGGTTCGAAATCCCAAGAGAGATTGTCACTAATCATGGCAGTCACTTTCAAAATGAAATGATGAAAGAGTTAGCATCAAAACTAGGGTTTAAGCATGATCATTCTTCCCCTTATTATCCCCAGGAAAATGGACAAGTAGAGGCGGTGAATAAATCTCTCAAGACCATCTTGCAAAAACTTGTCAGCCAGAGTAAATCTAACTGACATATGATTCTTTACCCTACACTTTGGGCATACCGAACCTTGGTAAAGACTTCCATCGGTTTCTCTCGTTTTCAGTTAGTACATGGTGTGAAGTCGATTCTTCCGATTGAATGTGAAATCCCTTCCCTCAAGTTGGAAATTGAGCTTCTACCTAACACATACAATCTCAAAGAATGCCTTGTACATCTGGAGAGTCTCGATGAGCAGTGTCAGGATGCCTCTGCGGCTATTGAAGAAAATAAATCGTGTGTTAAGGTTAAGTATGATAAGTCTGTATGTCCTCGGTAGTATGTTGAGGGTGACTTGGTTCTCCTGTATGACCAAGCCAAAGAACCGCTGGGGGCAGGCAAGTTCAACCCCATGTGGCATGGTCCTTATATCGTGCGGTGTGTCTTAGAGAAAGGAGCCTATGCATTAGAATATTATGAAGGGAATATGTTGGATAAGCCCAGAAATGGGCTCTAACTTAAAAGGTATTACGCTTGAGCCCTCAAGCTTGGGTGTGACCTTTTGTATACTAGTGTATCTTAGTGTATATACATCTTTTCCTTTGTGTCATCGGCTTGCTTATCAAGTTTTCCCTTGGTTGGAAGATGTCAATGGATTCTTCAGTTTACTTAGGATTCGTGGATGGTGCTAGTCATCATACGCGGAACGTGGCTTCTGTTGCTTGGGTCATTTACTCACTCGAGGGTCAACTAGTGTCTTAGGGTGGCATTCATCTAGAGCCATCAATGAATAATGTGTCTAAGTATAGCATTGTTATAGATCTATTGCGCGACGCCATTTCACATGGTTTTCGTTATTTAGAGGTTTTCCTAGACTCCCAATTAGTCGTATGTCAATTAAACAATAGTTACAGTGTGCGAGATCCTACTCTACTCCGACGATTCCTACGGGTACGAATTTTGGAATGATACTTTGATTTTCTTACTTATAATCACATTCCTAGAAGTTATAATCATGTATCTGATGCATAAGCTAATTATGTTTTAGATTGGCATTTGTCACATAACTAAGGAAAGAAAAAATTTACACACTATAACATATATAAGTAAAGTCGAGGACCAATTGTTTTTTATATTTCATCCTTTACAATTTAAAAAAAAAGGTGGCATAGTACAAAATTGTAGATTCTAACCTTGTACAATATTTACTGCAAACAAATTTTCAGTAAAAGAACAGAAAATACAAACATTACACAGAAATTTTTCCCCTAAAACCCAAACTGGGAAAACCAACATATTCTATATTCATTCATAGTGATACATTGTTTACAATACAATATACATATAGGATCCAACGACATCCAAAACCCTAACCCAATGACCTAAATAATTCAACAACCCTAATTCCTTAACCGGAAATAGAAAACCATCGGCAAAGAAACCATGTGCCGAAAAACCACCTAAATATGTGACATGTTTCCCGAGGCAAAAAAAATCGGGGGCGTTGCCCCCGAACCCCAGCGCAAATGCTCAGGAACTACTACTCATGCAAAGAATATAATGCATACCCAACATTATCCCACTTGTTGTTTTCTTTTCATACAGGGGTTTACAGGGTTACATAGTCAACAATCCAGGGCAGCAATGCCCATGGATCCTCTACACCAAGAAAACTTCTCAATGCTCACAGATTTTGTTAATGAGTCTGCAACACTCTTCAAAGTGTCCACCTTCATCAGCGATACTTTCTTTTCTTCAATCATGTCACTCACAAAGTGATATTGAATATCAATATTCTTTGTCTTTGAATGATAAGTTGGGTTCTTCGCCAGAAAAATTGCGCTCTGGTTGTCGCACTCTATCCTTACAGTTTGATGGACCAACCCAATACCTTAACACAATCTTTGTAACCATACTTATTCCTTACTTGCATGAGTGGATACCATGTATTCAGATTCTGTAGTTGAAAGTGCCACCACATCCAGTCTTTTGCTCATCCAACTTATTGCTCCTCCAAACAGGTTAAACACATACCCACTTGTAGATCTCCTATGATCCAGATCTTCGGCCTAGTCTGCATCCACAAATACATGTATATCCACCACTCTGTCCAATATTGGTATTCCTTCGTAGCACAATCCATAGCTATTAGTGCCACGCAAATATCTGAAAACCCTTTTTACTGATGTCCAATGCTCCTTCCCTGGTTTTGACATATACCTGCTCAAAACTCCCACTCCATGTGCAATGTCTAGTCTAGTACAGACCATTTCATACATCAAACTACCAACTGCACTCGCATATGGAACACGAGACATGTCCTCCTCTTCTTCATGTGTCTTGGGACACTAATCCATAGATAAATTTACACCAACAAGGATAGGAACCTTGACCAGTTTACATTTCTGCATATTAAACCTCTACAATATTGTCTTGACATATTTTCTCTTATTTAACCAGAGTTTCCTCATTTTTTGATCTCTTCTAATTTCCATGCCCAAAATGAAATTTGAAGCACCAAGATCCTTCATGTCAAATTTAGAGAACAACTAAGTTTTCACATCCTGGATAATCTCCTTGTTGTTTCCTATCAGCAACATGTCATCCACATACAATACCAAATAAATCAAATGATCACCAATTAATTTAAAATACACACAGTGATCCTCTTTGCTTCTTGTGAATCCAAGTCCTAGCATATAAGTATCAAATTTTTTATACCACATCCTCGGTGATTGTTTTAAACCATACA
The DNA here is from genome assembly GCA_009831015.1 of Picea engelmannii. Lineage (NCBI taxonomy): Eukaryota > Viridiplantae > Streptophyta > Pinopsida > Pinales > Pinaceae > Picea > Picea engelmannii. Next base: position 46,658 of record ML811985.1, read on the forward strand.
CAAACTTTTTAAGCTTGCATACTAGCTCCTTCTTTCCCTTCACAACATAACCTTCTGGTTGCTTCATATAGATTTCTTCTTCCAAGTCCCCACATAGGAATGTTGTCTTCATGTTCATTTGTTCTACTTCAAAATCAAATGCAGCTGCAACAGATAACAAAAATATTATAGAGGTTAACTTGGAAACAGGAGAAAAAATATCACCAAAATCAATTCCCTCAACCTGGGAATAACCCTTTGCTACTAACTGAGCTTTGTATTTCTCCACTTTTCCTTCTGCCTTCAACTTCTTTTTAAATACCCATTTGCTTCCAATGGGATTTATTAGAGTCAACAAATCCACTAGATCCCAAGCCTCATTCTTATCCAAAGATGTCATTTCTTCGTCCATGGCCCTTTTCCAGAGATTTCCATCCTTTGAATCCACTGCCTCCCTGACAGTTCTAGGATCATCATCAGTAATAGACAAAGAAAAATTTGAATGGAAATCAAATGGAGTATACCTTTCTGGTAGCCTTCTTTCTCGAATTGATCTCCTCAATATTGGAGTATGAGGATCTTCTTCTTCTGATTCATGTTCTTCTGTAGAGTCTAACTCATCATCCTTTAAATCAAACTCTATATTCTTCGGTTCTTCCTTACTTGGTAGGACTTCATGTTTAACAAAATCCTTCATTTCTCTAAATACCACATCTTGTCTATATACTACCCTCTTAGTTTCTGGGTTCCAAAGATTATAACCTTTGAGACCATCTTTATATCCAATAAAGATACACTTTTTGGCCGTCTTATCTAGCTTACTCTTGTTTTCCTTTGGAACATGAATATATGCATCACAGCCAAATACCTTGAGATGTGTGAGAGAAGGTTCCTTACCAGTCCATACCTCTTGTGGAGTCTTTTCATCCAACGCTAATGAGGGTGATCCGTTGACCAAGTAACATGCAGTACCCACTGCCTCTGCCCAGAATTCTTTCCCTAACCCGGCACCACTGAGCATGCACCTTGCTTTTTCCATCAGTGTCTTGTTCATCCTTTCTGCAACTCCATTCTGTTGAGGTGTATATGAAGTAATATTCTACCTTGCTATATCACACTTCTTACAAAATTATTCAATTTCATTCCCGCGAAACTCTCTGCCATTATTTGTCCTCAACACCTTGATTCTTTTCTCTGTTTGATTCTCAACAAGAGCCTTAAACTATTTAAACCTATCAAATAATTCATATTTCTTCCTAAGGAAATATATCCAATTATTCCTCGAGAATTCATCTATAAATGAGACATAGTACACATATTTTCCCAATGATGGGACCAACAACAAAAACATCACTGTGAACTAGATGTAAAATTCCTTCTGCCCTCGTTGCACCAGAGGGGAATCTTACCTGATTCTGCTTCCCATATAGACAATGTTCACAGAAATCAAATTCCAGAGAGAAGTTAGACATACCTTCAACCATACCTTTACCGTGTATTAGTCGAAGACCCTTCTCTACGATATGCCCCAACCTTTGATGCCACGGCATAACCTTTTCTCCAGATACTGTAGAATTTCTTTCTTCTTCAACTCCAATATCAGTAACAATGGAACTATTACACCCATCACTAATAGTGCTTCCTTGCATCTTATACAGAGTTCCAAACCAAACTCCCTTCAACAACACCATTGCTCCTCGAACCATCCTGTAGGTTTCCTTTTAAAATATTGTTTTTACCCATGCATCGTCCATTTTTCTTACAGAAATCAAATTTATGGCCAAACCTGGTATGTGTAGAACACCAAGCAGTGTTCTAATCCTTCCATCTATGAGCCTCAAATTGACTTTTCCTCGTCCTGTGATTCTGGTTGTCGAATCATCACCCAAGAAAACATTACCTCCATCATACCTTTCATATTCATAGAACCACTCCCTGTGGGGAGTCATATGAAAGGACGCACCAAAGTCAACCAACCATGCCTCATGATCTTTATCTGTGGTTGAAGAAGCCAAGTACACATCCCCTCCTTCTTCCTTGGAGGTATTTTCTTATATAGAAGGAGATTCTTCAGATCCCTTCTTTTTCTCAACTTTGGATCTACACTGCTTCTTGTAGTGCCCTTCTTTTCCACATCTCCAACATACCCTTACAAACTTTCTGGGAGATTTATATCTACCATTAGACTTAGATCTCCCACTTGAGAACTTAGATCTATTTCTTTCTTAGGAACGTCCTCTTGCAAATAATGTGTATGTCCTTTATCCTTCCATATTATTCCATCTCATCTCCTTCGACAACAAGGATGAAACCACTTCATCAAACTTCAAGGCAGTTGTATTACTACCTATGGCCACAACCATACTATCCCCTGATTCCGGTAAAGAACACAATAAACTAATACCTTTATCTTCATCTGAAATTTTAATCTCAACAGATACTAACTGACTTACCACGGTATTGAAGGCGTTCAAATGCTCTGCCACTGAGTCTCCATCTCTCATCCTCGGGTTATATAGCTTCTTTCTCAGGAATAGTTTATTTACTAGGGATTTAGACTGATACAACTTCCCCAACTTTTCCCATAAATCATTGGTTGTAGCTTCCTCTGACACATTCAGTAATACTGAATCTGAGAGACACGATCGAATTGTGCTCTTTGCCTTCCGATCCAACTTTTTCCAGTCATCTGTTGAAGTTCCTATATGTGCAGTACCTGGATCTACCATGATCCATTGATCTCTGTCCACCAACAGATCTTCCATCTTGAGCTTCCACAACTCAAAACTTTTCCCATTAAACTTCTCGATCTCCATCTTCGAATTGCTTGCCATTTCTTTTCACCTAAAAAATCAATACCACAAATCTCCCACTGTAACAAGGCTTATCACAGTCTCAAGCCAAACCCTTGACCACAAAGGCGTCCCCCTGAAGTCAACAAAGCTCTGATACCAAATGTAGATTCTAACCTTGTACAATATTTACTGCAAACAGATTTTCAGTAAAAGAATAGAAAAGATACAATGGCAAATACAAACATTACACAGAGATTTTTCCCCTGGAAACCCAAACCAGGAAAACTAGCATATTCTATATTCATTCATAGTGATACATTGTTTACAATACAATATACATATAGGATATAGCAGCATCCAAAACCCTAACCCAATGACCTGGATTAGTCAACAACCCTAATTCCTTAACCGAAAATAGAAAACCATCGGCAAAGAAACCATGTGCCGAAAAACCACCTAAATATGTGACACGTTTCCCGAAGCAAAAAAAAATTGGGGGCACTTCCCCTGCACCCCCTACGCACCCAGCACAGACGCTCAAGCACTACTACTCGTGCAAAGAATATAACACATACAGAACAAAAATGGGGCTCACACCCTCAAAATACATATATGTCCAACATATAGTATGACCATGGCATCTACGTATGTGACACCGAATGTGTATCATGATAGCACACTATGGAATTTGTGAGACACCAAAAGAGTTGCACCCATGCACGAGGTACACCCACCACCTATCATTACATCACCTTTGGCAGATCCTCCACTTGAACCATAGGAATCTTGTGTGTCAATCGAGAAAGGTTCCCTTGCACATTCTGCATCACTTTCTCTGCATCTCCACCCTCTTGCTCATCTCCTCGGCCCCTCTGTCGATGTCATGGGAATCCCTTTGGTTGTCGCGGACCTACATCCATGTAACAAAGCAATTGTTAATACTTGATACCATACAAAAATATTTGCATTTTTTATTTTTATTGAAAAACACAAAAAATAAATGAAATATATAAAAACATTTCCTACCAATATCACCGTAGGTGGAACTTGGTGTCAAAGGCATGTCTGGATCCCCTCTATAGTCGATCCTGCCATAAGGGTAGTAGTCAAGGTCTATGACATGTTGGCGCCACCAGAAAAAGAACTCATCATTGTAGGGGGTTGTCACCCTACCACCTTCTAGCTGCCTCATCACGTCGGTCCACCATGACATGGCTAGATCATGCTATCCATGTGGAGTAATCTCTACTCTAGGAATCAAGCATGGAACCCTCTCAAAGAAAAAACTACAAAGCGTGGATGAAAATCCAAAATTTCTCATTTTCCCTTGTTTGCAATCCGTCAACTGGATCTTCATGTTAGCCAGTAGTGAGGTACACCAGTCATAAATAGTGGGTCTTAAAAACTCCACCACATAGAACATGAGTGGCTTTGATGCCTAGTGCAACAAGGCTGACCCTGAAATCTGTGTGAGTACAAGCACGACGATCTTTAAACTCAAGTTCTCGATCGCCCTAATTGGGAGTTGGATCGCTACTTTATTTGTGTCTGCAACATAGTGGGTGGAAATGTACTCCTCCATAGTCATACCACCCCCAGCCCCTAGGGCCATGAGATTCACTACCTCGCCTCGGAGAGACAATCCTTTGATGAAGTATATATCGTCCACTTCAATCCTCAATGGTTTCCCAACGAGGTTGAAGGACTATGTCTCTGGATCCCAGTAGTTTACTAGCAACTGGAGTAACCTCAATTGAGCCCTCATTCCCTTCACAGCCCAAAATTTATAAAGGCCACATCTATTTAAATATTTTTTGGCCTTTTCATCCCTTCCCACTGCTACATCTATCTATTCATGCTCCATCTCCCTCAATTCAATCACCATTCTGCAAAGAAGAAATATTTTTTTTGAGTTAAAACCTTTCAAAAATAATGTTCGTGGACTTGCACGCGGGATCACTTGGTAATAATCGCATATAGGGCTTCATACACGCGTGCAAGCTTCACTTTTCTCGCGTATATGGGGTCGTATATGCGACTGATGAACTGTCACTCATGTACGCCCTAGTTTCCATGTTACGCCCTCTAATACTAAAAAAATGGGGCATAAAATTGAAGTTTAAACCATTGAAATTGAAGTAGAGGGGATGGACACTTACTTGGTCCATACGGTTGTTGATTCCATTGATCATAGCTCCCGCAATCGACACTTGAATATCCCGGGGAAAATGGCCTAAATTGCACTATGTGGGTGAAAAAACTCAAATGGTATGGTAAAATGGTCTATTTTTACTATTAGTAGAATTTTTTTACCTGCTTCCTATAGTTTGTGCTAATTTTTTACCTTATGGACTAATAGTGCAGTGGAAAGACTTGGTTTTTGGTAGTTTTGTCTAGGATTTTATGCGGTTTCCAACATCATACCGCCCATTCATGCCTTTGGCATGTATATTCTTTCACCGGCATATAGGATAGGTTTTCACTCCGTTTTGCAATCTTGCATCATCCTATGACTGTGATCCATACACCCTAGGTACGAACCCATTTATTAGTGACACAAAACTTTCTTACTGCTACTAGAAGTGTTGTTATTAAGTGGTAGAGGCTTACCAAACATGGGTGCCCTAAATAGAAACTGTGTGCCATTCAGTGCCCATGCAGAAGTTATTCCATAGGACCAGGAGTTCCTTATAGTCCCAATATGAGTTTGTGTTTGAACCCCATATTCTTACTCACAATCATTTTGACCGTTACCTATGGGACTTCCCCCAAGTATTGGTTAAGCTCTTTTTCGACTCTCGAAAAAATGAAAAGATTATCGAGTGAACTCATCTCTTTCACACTCATTAAATGGATTTGAAAGGACATCTATTTGGTATAAGTTTAACCCTTTTCCAGACCAAGTAGAATACTTACGAAAAAGGAATACTCTAGTCACCATTGACTAAAAGAATTCTCCTCGGTATTATTTTATACTTTTTTGGGCCTAGGGGACTAAATCTATGAAAAAGGACATTTTTTGGTGTTAAGTCATAATTGCATTCCATCATACTGCTTGCAGTATTGAGCCTATTATCGGTTCCCTCTTTTTCATTATAAGTCTCTTACCTCAGCAATTTGCATCACCAGCCAAGCAGAGCCTTCTATATATCCTTTGCATCTTGACACCATGTACCCTAAGAGGAAACATCCCCTCGAGTGTCCATGCCCTGCATGCACTTCCTTGCATTGAACATAGGTATGTTTCACTGCTTGGAGCTAGTTTCTTACTCGCAACACTCGCTTCCTTTCTTGTATCATAGCATTTCTTTGCCTATGAAAAAACAAAAAAAGATGAGTGGGGAAATAATTGTATCTCATATCGGCAGCAGTCATGTCACCTTTGAACAGAGCACAAACTTTTGAGTCCATTGTCAAATTTTGGGTTTATCATGACCTTAGGAAGTTGATCTTGTTACTTAGATTTTACTCCTCCGACCGATTATTCTTCTAGTCCCCATGGAGAGTTTGTTGATGCCTCCTACATCACAAAGTTTTATCATCAAGTCTATGTTTCCTGAGTTATCCATATGTCTCATGCTCTTGTTCAAAGGAAGTCTATAATCATGTGTTGTCCATTTCTCAGAACTCTTAAGTTTGCATGTCGTTCATACCCTTAGTGTCCCTCAAATTCACATGAAGTTCTAGTCCTACCATGCACAGTGGTCCTACTTTCATTATAGGTAGGTAACATTGAACCCAACAGTTGACATCTCCTCATTGGTCGTTGACTGGGGAGTTTCCCTTGTGTTTGATGGCAAGAAATATATTCACACATTGGGATTTGTGCACTATATTGGATTCCATTAGCCTTATTGGTGGTTTCCTCACCTTTTTTAGAAATTTTCCTTATTGGATACTATTCATAGGGTCTCTTTCGTGCACTTCTTGCATCTGGTGCATGCGAGGGATGCACAAGGTCGTTGGTTCGTGAACATCCTATTCATCTGAGCTCCTCCTAATCATCAAGCTATTGTTTTTTACCCTGTGTTGAATGGTGAGAGATTCCCTAATGCTCTCCTTTCAACGAGTCTCCTTCCATCAAATTCAACTCATCTATTCTGGAAATGAGACCTAGAGTCCTATGAGTACCTAGAGGCTTGCATTCATCAGTGGCAGGTTCTCCCGCCATCGATAGTTGGGAATACATCAATGTCTCCTGATCGATGGATTGTTCAAGTGTTCGACCTCAACACCCTTATTCACACTTGTAGAATGTACTTTGTGCCTTGATACCTACTTTCATTATCGGTGGGTTGTCTCTTGTTTGTTGACGGTATACCTTAATGACCAGTAATCAAACGAAGTCTCATTTTGTTCAACCTCAACTCCTATATTCACATGATGTAGACTTGCACCTTCCGTGGATAGTGTAGAATACCTCTAACTTACAATAGCAGCATTCCTCATCTATTGTTGTCTTTCATTGGACCAGTACCTATATGACTTCAGTGATCATGGGAGATCGATTGTACTCCATTGTATACATATATCTTCAAATTGATTTTGAGACTGGATTCCACTGTGCCTTGTTCGTGACTATGACAACCTATGGCATATGTTCTCTTTGTATTGCTTATTCATGGCCATGAACAACTATTTGATATATTTCCACATGGATCTATAGTGTAATTCAGATTGGCAGCCATGTGTAAAAAGTCATTATGGATTGTAATATTCTCTTGAGTAACTAGTACTTCCAGCGAAGTCTCCATTACTCCACTTCTGGCATTTATAATGCATTTTGGCCATCATAGATACTCCTGTCACCTCACACATTAGGGGGCATCTGTTACATCAAATTTTTCCTCACCCCATGCAACTTACTTGGATGGACTTTCTATTTCCCTATGTAGACTTGAAGTCCCCTTTTGCACCTTCCAAATCCAAAATACCATATTTTTCCACATATACGCGCCCTACCAGTTATACAATGTAAGGTAGCTAGAGAGGTAGTGGGGGGGGCTAGAGGGCCCATAGTGATAATAGTGGAGGTCATTCAATGTAAGGTGGACTAGGTCCACTATATTATTAAATAAGGCCCACTATGGTAGTTAGATATAATAAATGTAAGA
>ML811985.1:65671-86265 GCA_009831015.1 Picea engelmannii
CAAAATTTAAACAGTCGTCTCCCCATGCTTTCTCATTCATCTCCTTCCCCACCTTCAATCCATTTAAAATCTAACTAAATTTCTTCCTCTCCCCATTTCGATCCTTCTCCCATTACCTCCAACCTTAACCCATGTTTGAACCTTATTAAAGAGTTTTCTTACCCTAACTCTAACCTCCCTCCTCCATCTTTTAATCCTTCTTTATCTAAGAAGCTTCTTTTAGTCAAAGGCACCTCCCTCTGTTATTACCCCTCACCATTTTTTGTAATTCCTTTCCCCCTTCCCAATCTAATTTGATCTTCATGGTTGTTAACCTCTCCAATATCAATATTCACCACCCTACCCAAAGCCTCCTTGATAAGGTTATACATTTTCCCTAAACCCTATCGCGTTCCTATTGAAGACATCCTTTGTAACAATAAAATTGTGATTAAGCACCCTCTTATCCCATCTAAGAATTTTTCTTATATTGTTCTTGCATCTTAAGGTTGTCAACCCACCTAAATCCAACTTCTCCATAGGTGAATTTTTAAATTTGAAACATCTTAATATCAATTCTAGCATTGTCATTCTCAAAGTCGATGAAAGAATTGTCACCATTGTTATAAATAAAATTGACTATGAATCTAAAATGATTGATCTTGTTTCCTCCACCACCTATTGTGTCCTAAACGATAATCCCATTATTTAGATCTAGAAAGTGGTTACTAAAGTTATTAATAATTATATCCTTGACCCAAATATAGAGATTGTTTTCTCACAACCCTCTTACCCCAAAATATATGGTCAACCCAAAATTCACAAAGAGGGTGTCCCTCTTGGTCCCATCAATTCCCCTGTGCTTTAGCTCGTGTTTTAGAGAGGATAAAAAAACAAACTTGTGTGGGCCATTCTCCTTTTTTCATTAAAGGCTCAATTGATTTCGTCAATAAAATTCAAGCTATGCACACAAAGGGAGTTGATCTTTAACACAAACTTGATGTAGCATCTTTGTGGAGATAGATAAGAACCCAACAACATTAATCAATAAGATGGTTATAAACTAAGCCAATCTTGGCAATTGATCATCTATTCCCTACATAACCACATTCACCTCTCCTAATTGTGTTTCCCTTACCCTCATTTTCTTCCTCACTAACTTACCCTCATTTTCTTCCTCACTAACTTTCTTTCCTTCTCCCTAGTTGGTGTCTTATGTTGTGCCCTTATCCCTTTCTTTCTTTCTCCTCTCACTTTCCCTTTTTTTCTACCTATTTCTTTTTCTTCCAATCCCTTCATCTCGTGACCCTAGGTTTTGATCCTTCTCCCTTTGTTTTCGAGGTTTCTCTCAATCTTAAGCTTTATGCCTTCTCTTAAGTTTTATGTGCTCCACTACCTTTTGAGCCTTTTTTCTTTTTGTCTCTTCCCTACTTCCTTTTTTCTCTCTTCTCATCATATTATTTTTTCTCTCATTTCTTCTATTCTTCATTATTTCCTCTTACCTCTTCCTCTACCTCCTCCCTTTTTTGGTGAGTTTGATTTGAGTCTAGGTGCATTTTTTCCTTCTCTCTTTTATCAATTTATGTTTTATTTGCTTGCTTCCTTCAATTATTTTGGGTTCTTTTATTTTACTTTTATGTTTATTGTTTTTCCCTTACATATTTATTGCATACTCGTTGTTTCCATCTTTGCTTGTCTTATACTTTGTCTTTTTTTTTCATTATTTTGTTCATTTGGTGAGATCTTTATTTGATGCATTATCTCTCTGTCAATTTATTTATTGAATAATTAAAGACAATTTGTTGACATGTAACCCCATTTTCTACATTTTAGTATTGAGCACTCCAATAATAATTGAAGGGATCAACCAAAAGCTATACAAAATTAAACATAGCACTCAATTAACCTTGAAATTATGTAAATTACAAAAATCCACTCTCTCTTGTTTTGAAAGAGTTATATAAACTTTTACCATAGTGGGAAAACCTATCATAATTCAGTATGTCAACTAGCAATGGGGACAACCATCACTAGTTTCTATCTACGAATGTGTGTTGACTCATCATCAATATTCAAGGAAAACCACGCCACCTATAATAACTCATTGGTGGTCCATGGGCAGACTTTCACTCTTGTCAAATGCGTCTGGGTCTTGGGTCGTTAAAATGTTTCCTTACGTCCAAGAAAGACAATCTCTTAGCCAAACAAAAGCAGTTCTAGGTCATACTCGAGGACCGTTATATAAACTATTTTCACTAAAATATTATTTTAATAATATATATATATATATATATAGAGAGAGAGAGAGAGAGAGAGAGATAAATCCTGAAATAAAATTAAGGTGTTCAACAATTACAATGTCATTAGTGTAATATACAATGAGGAACTCTTACCCAATTTCAATGGTGTGCATGATGCTTATATGTAAAGCATCAATTATGTTACGCCACTTTTATCAAATTTGTTTTTTTGTCAAATCAGATGACGAGGAGGCCTTTGTGCTAACTTTTCTAATGTGGATCTCATTGTTAAAGACGTTGTTTTCTAGTGTGATCCCTCCAAAGGTTGAATTATGTCACTCTAAGTCGCCATGGGACAACTCGTATTTTCTTTTTAATGGAGAGAGCATTCACAACAGTCATACTTTGCAAGAGTAATAGTTTGTTGATCAATGAAGAAAAAGTTGGAGATTTTAAATTAAACTTCAATTTAATAATTTAATTCAAGAAAAAAAAATTAATTCAAAAAAGTAAAAATATTGTTTGAAAAACTACTAATAAGATATAAGAGAAAAAGACAAGACTTGTCAATATAGTTATGAGGAAATATGAGAAAAATAGTGTCTCTAACATTTGAGGTTGAAGGGGTTATTGGTGTTATAGCGGAGGGTGGGGGAAAGATATATACGCCCCAAATGGAAATAAAGGAATTGTGTATGCGTGAGGATTAGGACACATGCCCAATAACAAGGTGTACATTCTAGTTGTTATCCAAGGACTAGCTAATCCTCCGAGAGAATGGGGTATCATAAACAATGACGATAGGGAACTCACCAATTGTTACTAGAGCATTGTTCCTTCAAACCACATTGAATAACTATAGGCTATCACACCTCATCCAAAGGGTGATTGCTTTGTGTTTTCAATTTGAACCAACCTCCTTCTTTTAGGTCATAAGGAAGAAAAATAGTGAGGTTGACTCTTAGGCCAACATTGAAGTCTCATTGGAAGAAGGATCGTTGAGTTTAAATGGGGGAGGGGCTTCCATCCCCACAACATTATTTTAACATTGATGAAACCCCATGTGAAAGCATTTATTTTTTCCATGTGTATTGCCAAGCGACGTCATGTTGAATGGAATTTAGTATTACCATGGGAGCCCTTTCACTCTATGGTTCTCCCAATAGAGAATGCACTATTGTATGGTATAGTGGATGAGAGGGTAGTCATTTGTGGGATTTGCAATGAGATATATCTTTTGTTCCCACTCAATTTCATTATTTATCTCAGGTTTTCCCTCTTTCCTATCTATGATAGCTTCATAGTTGTGGATGAAGAATATGGAAGTGTTGTGAAATGCGCTTGCGATTGTTGGTTGTGGTGTATGTCAATAGTGGTGTTGATCCATAATTGTTCATTGCATATTTTTTCATCTATCTTGGTACTTTCTAGGTGGAATAATTGGAGGAATTGGCTCTGTTATCGCACAATTTGTACTTTCCCAAAATCCCAAGGAAAGTGGATATAGAATTGGTGTAACTTGGAATAACCTATCAATGTCACCTTAATAGGAAATCCCTTTCTATTTAGGAGTATGTCAAGACTACCCCAGGGGAGACGTCCCCAGTGACCTGAGGGTTTGAGAAGGCTAAGGAAAATAACACAAGGAAATCCTTCCCCTCCCACAGATCACTCAAATCAAAGAGTCCTTTATGTATTATAGAGATGAAGCAAATAAATAGTATTCTGTACTTGCCCAGAACAAGACAACAAGGCAAAAAGGGGCACTTTCCAAGTACCAAAATGATGTTAGTGCTTCATAAGACAATGAACTTTTAAGAAATGTACTAGCTGATATAAAATTTGCAGCAGTGTAACAGTTTATAACAGCAATAAGAAATTTGTATCAGCCACAAGATTTATGCTCTAAAATGCTTGAATAGAGACTTGCAATGATAGCTTTAACTAGGCAATTTGATAATAAATAGTCACAAGCAGTTTTAGCAACATCTAGCTAGCATAATATGTCACTTTTAGGGTAAATTTGTTGTTGTTAGATGGTTGTAGCAATATTTTGAAACATCAGCAAGTAGGTCAATGATTTAGACTAATATAAGGTTAGTAGAAGTTAGTAGGTGTTCAAGAGAAGAGGTTCTGAAAATTGTTTGATCAATCAACACTTGTAAATGGTAGACTAGTGCCTTTCTAGGGTAATGGATTCAATGATGGAAACAACAAGTCTTAGAGGAAAATAGCAATCATAATGTTTATTCAAAGGGGATGGAGTGGATGAGAGAGGTGTTGGCATCCCAAGGCCTCAAAAATCCAACTCCTAGAGATAATTGCTAGAAAGTAACAAAAGTTAGGCCCTAGCGATTTCTCTTTTCCTTGGACAAATTGAAAATAAAATATGCACTGGGAAAGGAAGTAGGGTTACTAGAGTGATACAATGGTAGGTCTCTAGTATCTACTCCAAGATAGGTGCCTTTCAAGAAATTTTAGCAAGTGCAAGACTATAGAAAAAAAAGATAGTAACATATGTCTTTCTCCTAGGGTTTCAAGCAAGCAATTTCATAATCTTAGACATGAAACAAGTAAATTAACCATAAGCATTCATTCACAATAAATAAATGCATATTTTCCACTTACTTCACCAAGAATAATCAAGCATAAACCCTAGTTGAAGATTCTCCATATGAAAATTTTCCAAAATACACCAAAAATTGCCTCCTCCAAGAAGTGCGCACCACTAGATTTAATCCAATAACCCGTAAAGAGGGTCAAATTTCAGACCACCACTTGTGTGATGAGTGAATGATCCAAAAAATGAGAGTTTTATCTCTCTATTTATACAATAATTATGATCTTTAATTAAGTTTATGTCATCAAAAGGCCAACGTGGCCAAACTACATGAAAAATCCAGTTTTTACACAAATTAAAAGAATTAAACCCTAAAATCATCTTCATAGGTGATGTCGTGCCCTTCTAGTGTGACATTGAGCCTCCTGGGTGAAACGTTGGGCCTCATCTGCAAAACGTTTGGCCTTCCAAGCCCCTAGATGATGCCACACGTGCCAATTAGCACACAACTGCCTCCAAAATGATAATCTTGACGTTGGGTGACATCTAGGGTCACAATGATGACGTCATGGGCCTCCCAAGGCAAATGTCTAGGTGGAAGAGCAATACCCCCCTAGGTCTAGGTCTTCCAAAGTGTCTCTGGTGAAACGTCCTTCCTTTTCCCCAATGCAAGTCTTTAACATCCCTCTGCCCCTGGCTAGGGTCACAACATCCATCGATGGGATTTTAACCCCATGGAGGTCTAAGCTAATCATCCCCCCATATGTATCTATCCACCGGGCATGGTCCTGCAGCAACAAAAAGTATGCCCTCCATGGGCTCATAAGTCACATGGATCATAGCAATGTCAATCACATCAATTAATCAAATTACCCAAATATGTGCATCAAACCCCCCTTTACCCAGACAAATGCTCAAAGACGTTATGCAGTTTACAAGTTAGGTTTGGAGAGGGTCTCGGGACGTCCTATTGGGCTAATTCTCCTCAAGTTTGGGGTGTTTCCTAGGTGAATACCAATCTAGGTCATGTAAGTGTGTGAAATGGTGTTGGGGAAATGTTTGGGCAGAGGGTGCAATGATAATATGGAAATGTAGGTATTTCCTATGGGTGCCTTTGTAGAGGGCGAGTTGCACCTTGTCATGAATGTCATTGTTTCCTAGCCCATTCAATGCCTTTATTATTTGTCTTATTACTTTTTATTTTCAAGGGAAAAGTTGGGGGACACTGTCCTAGCGTGGTGACCAGTGGTGACAACATTACCCACAAGCATTTCACGCAAATAAGAAAGTTGGCTCGTGATGAGAACCCCTTTCTCTTGGCATGCCACCAAGAGCCACTACCCGGTTTTGGTGACCAGATAGATGGTAGTTTCATACCGCTACATGTCCATGGACCTAATAGGTCGGCTCATGATGAGACCTCCCATCCACCAACTAGGCCTTGAGTTTTATTTTATCTTACATGCCCCCTTTTCTTGTCAAGAAGCCTTTTATTGATTTCTTGGGAATCCATGGGCGAAGCATCTCAAAGGTTTTGTTTTGGATTTTAACTCTTGCCAACTACTTTTACCCTCTGGGACTTTAGTCCCTTCTTCCCACAAGGTAAGGTAAAACCCTTCCTAGTGTGGAAAACCCAATGCCCAAACCAAGGTAGGGTAAGATGAGAGGGATAATGATGAAAAATGGTAAGTATGGAAGGAATGGATGATGACCTTTCATAGACCCACCTAGTGGCACTCATCCTAAAAGGAACCAGCTTACTAGGGCATTATGTCACCCCCCCTAGGTATGAACAATAAAGAGCATAATGTCCAAGAAAACGTTATGAAATAAAGGAGAGTTTAGTGCAACATATTCAAATGCTTCGAAAATCAGAGTGACAGATACCATGATACCTAGACTCATTACCTCATGGAGCAAGACCCACTGCTACTTCAGGACCAGGCTAGTGGGATGGATGTTGTTGTTGCTGATAGATGGGATGCATTGAAGAAAATATGGGACCTCTGGGACCAAGGTCAAGTCTTATGGCTCTCGGTACTCCATGTCTAGGACCTGTGGGCCTCGAGACATAATCTCCTTAGCTATCCCTGGGATAGGGGATAACAGGCTCAAGACCCATTTTGGGGGTAGGTCCAAGTTTGGTGATTTGGGGCCTGTAACCTTTTAGAGCTAGTTTGAGGCATCAAATGACATATTTTGCGGCTAAAACTTTTCAATCATAGCTCCTAGCCCCTCAACCTTGTTATACACACTGAAATCTTTCCAACAATGAAAAAAACACCTCAATTGGAGTTTGTATGCAGAAGTTATGTCTCTCACAAGTTGACCTACCTTGTTGACCACCATGGTATCGAGTGGATGCCATGTCAATCCCCATTACTCGCACATGTGGGATAGTCACGTGTGGACTTTCAAGAATATTCTAGAGGGGCCAAAACCCTAATATTAATTGAGGGTTGAGACATGTGAAACTCCTAACCCTATACGACTATCAGGCTATGTTAAATATTAGGTCGTCACGAAGAGAAGAGGTTCCATTCTTTTGGTATTGTTATTGTTCCATAGTTGAGCAAAGCATCTAGGAGTGGGATATTGGAGCATAACAGATGAGGTAGAATATTCTATAACAACCATTTAGGCCACAATGTCTATCAGAACTCCATAGCCAGTGCCCCCTTTCTTTGTAGTTGCATTTCATAACTGAGAAAAATATAGTAGAGCATAGTCCTCGCCTTCTAGTTGGGTTTTCTCCCTGATTGGGTTTCTTGGGTCACATATTTTGTTCATTTGTGTGGATGGTGTGTTCATTTACTTGTTCTTTCCATTTTGATTTCAGTTATTTCCATAAATTTGAGCACTAAGCTAGTAATAATAAATCTAAGATCCAAGGAAATAAACTGCATGATAAAATATTTTAGGACATTGCAAGATCTGTTGAGATGAATTGTTCCAACGGAATATCCACAACAGTTTATAGATCAAGTATGTGTCTTTGCTTGTCTTTGTTTGTTTTTACTCACAATCATCATGGTACATTACCATTGTTGCAACAAAGTGTTGTGTGCTCTATGACTTAAGGAAGGTTCAAAGAGGAATTCAATAGTGTGAGCAGGGAAATGTGGAAGTTAACCACAATGCAATAAGCTCAAACACTCCATGGAATTGATGGAGGGGGGAGTTGGAGTCTAAATTGAATTATGAGAATAAGGTTAAGGATGACTATATGTTGGAAACTACCTCTCAACTTCTAACATTGAGGGAGTTTAAGAAATAATTCCAATATGTTATGTAGATCTCTCATAGATATCACTTAGAAATGGATTCACAAGTTGGTTCTCTGAAGTCTCTAGTGCTTAGAATCATATCCTATCTCGACTTGCCTCAAGCTATCATTGTATCTCCCATCCCCTCACATTTGATGTTTGTGAGTGATTCATTGATGGGGGAGTTCTCTACTATAGATAAGGAGGTTTGCAAAACACTTGGCATCTCCAATGCGAGCACACAAAAGAATTTGAAGTTACCAACACCAAGGATAAGAAAGATGAATAAATGCCAGCATTGGAGGATTCTTTGGGAGTGCAGGTGGATAAGAATTATGTTATCCTTCTGATCTGGATTATTTTCTGAACGAAATGAAAGTAGAGATATTACAATGAAATACACACAAATGTTGCCAGAAACATAGAAATACATCAATACATGATTTCTATTAATGAAAGAAATGTACAGAGATTGTAAAAATACAAAGTGAATGAACTCGCTAGAATGGTGCCATCGTATCTATGAGAAGATATGTGACGGCTACGCTCATTCGCAAGCAGATGAGTACAATGAGGCTTTGAATGCCTTTTTACAATAAACATGAATTCCAAAACCCTAGGCATCCAAAAACCTAACCCTAGGAGATGAAGCGCCAAAAGTCATGTGGGCCCCGTTGGGGTAAGTTAGTACATCAACTTCCTGAGGTCATAACTTTTGCATACGATCTTCGTTTTAGACATGTGATATCTCGTTGGAAATTTATTTTCAAAAATTACACATTATGCTATCAAATTTTGACTCCATCAATAGTTTGATTGTGGAAAGCCCAAAAAAACATTGTTCAGGGCCTAAAAACAGCCCCATAAGTATAAAAAGATGTATTGACATGAAAATTGACAAAATAAGACAGTTGGAATAAGTGGGCGGCCACCAATATCAACCTGAATGTTGTGTAGGGATTCAAGACAACCCCAGAAGTGCAGAACCCACAATTACAAAGAGATGTCACCATGACAGAGAAACGTGTTGAACTGAAAACTGTTAAGATGAGCCAAGAGGAATTTGGAACAGATGGGTGGTCACCAATATCCACTTGGATCAATCCTCCCCCCTTAGGAAGAAATGGTCTCCATTGCATTGAGTTACTGGGGAAGAGGGGAAATCATTTGTTGACTCTGAATCCTGGTGAGTTGCTTGCCTTGTTGGAGAAGTTGTGTTGCTTGGTCTGTGGAATGTTGTCACGAAACTGTCACTGGTGGGGTTGAATCTGTTCCACCAACTGGTTGTATCCTGGCTTGATAGGGCATTGTGTAGGCAATATCGTAGGTGAAGAAGAAATCTATTGTTTCCCTTTTGCAATATTCTTCTGTTGGATAGAAGGTGTTTAGGCTGCAGTGGCCTTTTGTTCATCCTTTGAAAATATTGTGAAGAGGTTGAATTTAGCAGTATGAGAGATTAACTTGCGGCACTGTTTTGGTGGAACAGTAGTCGAAACTACCTCTGATATCTTGTAGAGTTGACCCCCAGAGTAATAATGACACTACGGGGTTGAGAATCATAAACAACATGATGTTTCCACATATATGGTTGGCCCAAAACAACATCATGGACATCAAGAGGGGAAACATCACACACTACCTCATCCTTGAAGGGTTGGATGTCATAGGACAGGTGGCATTGTTGACTGACACAGAGGTCTCGTCCCTGGCGAAGCCACCTGATGTTGTAAGGTTATGGGTGTGGTGTTGTCGACAACCCTAATTGTTTGACGACCTCAACTGAGATGAGGCTCTTCTGGCTTCCACTATCAACAATGAAATGCAATGGGGTCCCTTTCACCCACATTTGTGAATGGAAGAGACGCTCCCCCTCTTTAGGATATGTTGGTTCTTCTGATTGAATTGTTGTGGTCGCGACGGTAGCAGTGGGGTCTGCATCGATGATCTTTCTTTTTTCATTATTTTTTGGATCAGATTATGAATCAGAGTTCGGATCCTTGTCTTTGATCTCGACCACCAATGATTTTTTTGAGCGACATTCATCAGTGTTGTGCCAGGGGATTTTGTGGAAGTCGCACCACTTCCCAGTGTCATTCTTCGTCTTTCCCTTACCCTTATTTTCATGTGTCTTGGATTGGTTGTCAGGAGGTTGTTGGTTAGGATCATCTTTATAATGCTTTGGTTGTTTCAGATTTGCAAACCCGAACTCCCATTTGTTCTGGTGCCTAAATTTCTGCTCAATTTTGACATCATATCAATAGGCAGCTCCCAATGATGAGATGTTTAGGAAATCCATTTTGGTTTGGATATACCTATGCAGAGCCCCACGATATTTCAAAACAAGATGTTGCTCAAATTCTTTGATACCCAACTTAGCGAGCAAGCTATGGAAATTATTTGTGAACTACGGCACCGTTTAGCCCCTCTATTGTCGCAATGTGGTTCATCTCATGTACTGGTCTTCATAGTTATCAACAGGGTAATATTGTTCCTTGACCGCATCCACAAAAAAATCCCAAGTTGGCTCGGCCCCATATATTCCAGATTCCTTTGTGGAACTTTGCTCCCAGTAAGTTTCCCACCACTGTTTGACATGGGGGAGAGCCTTGAGGAGTGTGAAGGTGATATTTTCCCTCTCAGAAAAATTGTGAACAGAGAAACAACCTTCTAGCAGATTTAACAATTTTTCTAGGGCATCCGCATCTATCTGACCTTCAAATATGGGAATATCAAAATTAACTTGTACCTTGAAGGGAGAGGTTCCTCCAAAGTGGTCACTTGACGAATATTTGTCTGTTGCTATTAGCAGGCGTTGAAGGATGCGGGAAAAATTCTCCATCATTTCGTCCCTCTGTCGCGCGAGAGCTTGCTCAAGAAACAGGTTAATAGAATCTTTTGCTCCATCATTTTTATTTTCTTTCGCCATGGAGGGTTTCTTGGGTGTGCAAGAGTGATTGTCCTCAATAGAGACAAGCTAGAGACCCAACTTGATATACTCAGACCTCATTGGGTACATGCACTGGAAAATGATCAAGAGGAACCTGGCTCTAATACCACTGATCCAGACTATTTTCGAAATGAAATGAAAGAAGAGATATTACAATGAAATACACACTGTAACACCATGCTTCCCCTAGTCTATAAATATAACTTTATTGGCGAAGAACTATGACAAACTCAAAGTGTGAATGTTTGATTTGATGGACCTTTGTATAAAAGGTCGATGAATGTAAATCCTGTTATTTTAATAGATAATGGAAACGTGTTTCATAATTGTTGAGAAGGAGATGTGCTAAGAGAGACCACGATTTCTAGTGAAAAGGTGGTGGAGGAGACCCGGAATGGTTGCGTTAACCTCCACTACACCAGTACTATGCTGGTTTTAATTGCTCAAGATAAGAACAACCCTCTGACCCGAAATGAATTACAGTTAGGCTGGTAGGTGGGAAAACCTCCTCAAGAGTTAATGAGGGGATGTGGCAAACCGCCCATCTATAAGGCTTTCGGACCTGACCATAGACTAGGGATTCGAGCCACATGCAATCTTGCTGAGGAAGGCAAGAAAGGAAGCATGGTGTGGGTAGAGGGGACCTGTGAAATAATGCAGAGAGGAGAGCGGAAAATCTCGGGTCTGAGGGAGGATTGAAAGTGAAAAGTGAGTTCTGATCACAGGGGATAGAGATTGAGTCAGGAGAAGGAGAGTAACCTTTGTCCTTGTCTATTCCTGTATAATATGAAGGAGAGTAACCTTTGTCCCTAACTTCCGTTGAGCTGGAATTAAGAGATTGAATCTCAAATCATCGTGGCCTAAGCTCGGGGGTGGCCAGTGATAAATCCATCGGGAGTGACTGAGCCTATGGTTGGGTGGAAATGAGCATACCTCTCAGCAGTTGCATCGTGCCTTATGGTTCTGATAAGTGTTTTTATGCCTTGTGCTTTGAATTTGAAATAATGAACTGCATGCTTGTATTTTATATGCCTAAAATGATCCCTGTACTGAATGATTAAGTTGGAAGTATGCATTTGTTCCTTGAGAACTTTCATATCTGCTTGATTTCCTTATGCGCTAGTTTAATCCCTCGGAAGCACTTCCATGAGAACTTCATCACCATCCTAGAGTCGCGTGAGTACTTCCTGATTTGGCAGAGGTTGAACCCCAAAATCACTACGAGGACAGAGTCCAATGAGCTTAGGAGAGGTAGTACGTGTATGCACAGGCCCTCTGTGAGCTAAACAGAGACCAAGAACCACTTAGGTTCTAGACTTGATGAAGGAGCCCAAGAGGTGTGCAAAAGACCCTTCTAAGTGTTAATTCCATTAGAAAGAGTGCAACGCTCTTAAGTCCTTCATAACTGACGAAGCTCAGGAAGGATAGCGAGATTCAAGTATCAAAAGGGAATACCCTTTCGTTTGGGAGATGAACGGACGAGATTCATTCAGGAAGATCCAAGGTATGTGATGACCGTTATATTTGAAGAAGGAGAGAAGGCGTTAACGCCTCGACCACTTCAGTCTTCGCAAGTTCTCACATCCGGAGATTCGCGTGTTAGCGCGGTCAAATCTTTTGAAATTTGATGTCACGAAATAATCTGGACCGTAGATCTAAGGATCTATCAAGACCCTCCTTGACCATTGGATTTGATGCTCCGAAATATCGGCATTTCTAAAGTCAGGAATGTGGAGGAAATTGTGACTTGGAGGTCGCAAGTCGTGAGATCCTGACATCATCAGAACCATCCATCGGAAGGGATGCGTGGAGAGAGATCAACGTTTCGTTGACTCGCAGGAGGAAAAGTCAAGGGGAGAATAGTGAGAACTCGTGAGGCCCGAGTTCATGATTTGACAGTGGCCGTCAGATCTAGAGGAGCGCGAGCCATTGATTCGATGCTCCGAAATATCAGTATTTCAGGAGTCGGGAGAACGGAGGTGAATCATATCGGGAGTTTTCGATACGCGAAATTGTGACGCGATCTGGACCGTCGGATCGAGAGAGTCGAGGTGACTCACACGCAAGTACCCGATACGTGATTTCACGACGCACCTTTCGATTAGGCTTGTGTTCACAAGTAATGGTCACATGGAGGAGGATAAAGGAGGAGCTAGCATGTGTTAGGCCCCTGTCGGGATTTCAGAGGTTGGGGAGAGTTGGGGTGACTCACATGTAGAATAACCGACATGCGAAGTTCTGAAACTCCTTTTGGGTAGGCGGGCAGTCACAGCTCGTGGCCATAGGAGAGAAACTTGCGTCTGGTGCTTGTTCGTGCAGGCCGAATTTCAGAAGGAGCTAATCTTGTCTGTAGATAAGAAGGGCACATATTTGAATCATCATTTTGGACGTTATCATCAAGATCGTGAGATCGATGATCCTGTAGCTTTACGGGGAAAGGAGTTGCGAGGAGTTTAAGATGTTGAGGGCGGACCACAATTCAAACTATGGTTTCGTCAAGAGGACAAGTGGAGGTGGTGAGAGCATTGCGGGCCCAAAAGTAGTTTGACCAAAAACCACTTGTGGTCATGCATGCAATCACGTGGTCATCGCCAAGGTCACATCAAGAGAGGGGGCTTCTCAAGCAAAAGGAGATAACGCCCGACACACTGAGTTTTCGCAGCAGGGCGAAATGGAAGGTCGCAGGTGCCCTTAAATGTGCACCAAGAGACCGAAAGGTTCTGCGTTTAACTATAGAACAAGACCATCAAGGTCTCAGAGGATTGTTTAGCTTCAGAATTGGAGATCCTCGACCAGAAAACCAGACTGGTTCCCTGACCTTCCAAATTAGGAACCATGAATGGAGATTTTGTCCTTTAAGAAAAATGAAAAATTGTATTCCGCGTCGTGGGTGTGTTACAAATTGGTATCAGAGCATGGTTACAACACTTGACCTTCTTGGGCTCACGGATGAGTCACTTAAAAACTCTATTTAAAGTACTTTTAAAGGAATGACACTCTACCTTACCTCTTTCTTAAAAAGTTTGATTTAAAAATGTTAGTAAAGAAAAGATTGAAATTTTCTACTATGTGTATGCATTTAAGACATTGAGCCATGTATTGTTCATAAACTAATATATTTTTAGCTAACATTAAGTGTTTTTTACAACACTCAAGCAGTTAGTGAATCATGGGAAAACTCCAATACTAAAGGATGGTGACGTGTCATGAAGTGGGGGATGGCTCCCACAATAGAGACGAAGAATCTGACGAAAGGAGGGTGGTGGAAACCCCTCCAGATCTGGTTGAAACTGTAAGGAGCCTCAGGGCCAAGTTACAGAGTTTCAAGGATGACAACGAGAGATTGATAAAGGATCAAGAGAAACAAACAGAAATTAACACAGTCTTGCTACAGAGCTTATCCGACATAAAGAGGCAACTGCAGCATGAACCCGCAACCAGTCATGCAAACCGACGACACAAGAAGAGAAGTCGTAGTCCACCTAAGACCCAAAAACATGACTCCATAAGTGACCCCACTGGGAGAAGTACCGCAAAGAATTTCTAACCTGGAGGCAGGGGACACTCATCGGGAGAGTCCTATGGAAAGGAAGCTGACAACTCCGAAGGATCTTCTAGTAGCAGGGCTAGCTCGCACTCTCGGAGGAAAGGAAAGAAATGGAAGCATTCCAAAACTCATGGTCCTGAAGAGTTCAAGAAATCCAAACCACCCTCTTTCGACGGAGATATTAAGAAGGGAGAAGAGGCGGAAGTTTGGCTGCTTGGTTTAAAGAAGTATTCCAGAGTCCATGACTACTATGGAAACTTGAAGGCTCGAATAGCCATCTTCAACCTAAATGGAAAGGCTTCCATATGGTGGGAAGACCTTAGGAATGTGAAAGGAGTCCATGAGAAGGACTTGTCATGGAAACAGTTTGTGAAATACTTCAGGAAGCAGTATCTGTCAGAAAAAACATGGATGGGAAAACTAAGGAATTATATGAACTCTGACTGGGCTAGCTCACCATAG
Source organism: Picea engelmannii (assembly GCA_009831015.1). NCBI lineage: Eukaryota > Viridiplantae > Streptophyta > Pinopsida > Pinales > Pinaceae > Picea > Picea engelmannii. The sequence continues at coordinate 80,673 of ML811985.1, forward strand.
AGGAATTTTTCAATAAATTCCTTGAACTACTGAGGTATGTACCCTACATAAAAGATGAAAAAGAAAAAATGCAGCGGTTCATTAGTGGGTTACCTCAGGCCTACCAGGATAGGATTGAGTTCGACGAACCAAGGACCTTAGAAGAAGCTATCCAGAAGGCAAGGTATTGTTATAAATAGTTTTAGAGCAAGACAAGACCTCACGAGGACTGGAAGAAGAAGAGTAGCGCGAGATTCCAGAAGAAAAGGTTTAACTCCTCGATATTTAAGAACTATGGAAAATATTCTAGGGGGAGCCTTCCTACTAGAAGTGTATATCAAAAAAAATTCCCCTCTCAAAGTGGAAATAAACTCTTTCAGACAGTCCCACCAAAGACCGATAACCTAAAGAAGGAACCCTTAAAATGTTGGGGTTGTGGAGAAAATCATAGATTGAGGGACTACCCACACATACAACAAAACAGTAAGGGGGTCTGCAGTATCCAAGAAGCTACCACCATTAATGATGTGGCTAGGAGCATGCCATGAATCTATGCATCCCTGGACAATAATCAAGCTGGCCACCAAGCTTCAGTAGTGGAAATGGAAGGTATGATCGCCAACCATCCAATTTCTATTTTAATTGACCCAGGTTCTAATTTTAGTTATGTGGCCCCTCAGACTATCGATAAGTGTAAACTGCAACCAATTATACATGTTAAACCATGGTTGGTACAACTAGCCACTGGGACCAAAAGAAAGGTGGCAGAGGCCATACCAGCCTACCAATTCATCGTGGGTGGATTGCCCACCCGAGCAACCCTTAACATACTTCCCCTGGGATCTTATGACATGTTGATTGGTATGGATTGGTTTGTTGCTTATAAAAATAAAATGGATTGTTATCATAAAACTTTAGAATGTGTAAACGAAGAAGGGAGAAATATGGTCCTCCAAGGGATTCAGAAGCATGTCTCAGTGAGACAAATATCGGCCCTTCAAATGAAGAAGTATTGCAAAAAAGGGTGTTCCTTATATGCAATACAGGTGTTGGAATCCGTTGAGGATGACAAACAAAACCTAGAGGAACACCCCATATTAAGAGAATACAAGGACATGTTCCCTGAAGAAGTACCAGGTCTACCTCCGAAAAAAGGTATTGATTTATCGATAGAGCTTACACCAGGAGCGGTACAAGCATCTAGAACGCCATATAGGATGAGCACGCCAGAGTTGGTTGAGCTCAAGCTACAGCTAAAGGAGATGATGGACAAAGGATACATCCGACCCAGTGTATCTCTGTGGGGAGCGCCTGTCTTGTTTGTGAAAAATAAAGATGGCACACTCTGACTGTGCATAGATTACAGACAACTCAATAAGACAACCATAAAGAACAAATACCCCTTACCCAAAATCGATGACCTGTTCGACCAACTAGGAGGTGCTACCATCTTCTTGAATATCGACTTGAGGTCTGGATACCACCAAGTTCGGATTAAGGATGAAGACATCCACAAAACAACCTTCAGAACGAGGAATGGTCACTATGAATTCGCGGTGGTGCCATTTGGGTTAACCAATGCCCCCGTCACTTTTATGTGCTTGATGAATAATGTACTCAACAAATTTCTGGACAAATTTGTACTAGTTTTCATTGATGATATCCTAATATAATCCAAGAACAAGGAGGAGCACGAGGAACATCTTAGACTTGTACTTCAAGTACTAAGAGAGCATCAGCTCTATGCTAAGTTTAGCAAGTGCGACTTCTTTCAATATCAAGTCCATTACTTAGGCCATGTCATTTCTAAGGAAGGGGTGGTAGTGGAGATCAGATCTATTATGGAATGGCCTACCCCAAAGGATGTATCAGATATCAGATCCTTCATGGGCTTAGCCAGATACTATAGAAGGTTCATAAAAGGATTTTCCAAGATTGGTTGTCCAATCACTGACCTTCATAAAAAGGGGATCAAATTCATTTGGACATCAAAATGTGAAGAAAGATTTCAAGAACTGAAATACCTCCTGACACATGCACCTGTGCTAAAGATTGCAGACCCAGTAAATGATTTCCTCATATGTACAGATGCCTACAAGGAAGGACTCGGAGGAGTCCTTATGCAAGAGGGATGTGTAATTTCCTACACGTCCCGGAAATTAAATGAACATGAGATCAATTATGTGACCCATGACCTAGAGTTGGATGCCATAGTACATGCTTTAAAAATGTGGAGGCACTACCTCATGGGAAGGAGATTTGTGCTTATGACAGACCATTGTGGGTTGAGGCACCTGTTTGATCAACCGAAACTCAACGCCAGGCAAGCTAGGTGGGGCTCTCCTAAGTGAATTCAATTTCGAAATCAAACACATAAAAGGAAAGGAAAATAGGGTGGTCAATGCCCTTAGTAGAAGTATAAAAATGATTCATCTAGAAGCAGTAAGCACCTACGAAACGGATGTCAGGGAAAGAATCAGAAACGCACAAGAGACAGATGCATTCTTTAAGACCGTGACCTCATACCTAAGACAAGAGCCTATAGGGATGAAGTATAAAGGCTACCAAATGCTCGAGGAAGGGTTGTTGACTTACAAAAATAGATTGTATATTATGAACTGTGACGAATTGAGGAGGTTCATAATGGATGAAATGCATAAGAGACCATATACTGGTCACCCATGATATCAGAAGATGATCACGACCACTAGGAAACAATTCTATTGGCATGGGTAAAGAAAGACATAACTAACTATCTAGCTAAGTGCCTAGGATGCTAGCAAGTTAAGGTAGAGCATTGACATCCAGCAGGATTATTGCAGACCCTACTGATCCCAGAAGGGAAATGGGAAACCATCTCCATGGATTTCATCACCGGATTACCAAAGTCGACCAAGCAAAATGATGTCATCATGGTCATGGTGGAAAAACTAAGTAAGTTTGCTCATTTCATTCCAATCAAATCAACTTGAAAGGCCATAGATATTGCCAACATCTTCATGAAGGAGATATTTAAATTACATAGCATGCCCAAGGAAATTTTATCTGATCGAGATACCAAGTTCACTTCAAATTTTTGGAGATCCCTAATGGCCAGTCTGGAGACAAAATTGCTATTCAGTACAGCTTATCACCCTCAAACTGATGGACAGATAGAAAGAGTAAACCAAATAATAGAGGACATGCTAAGGATGCATGTAATGCATCATCCTAAGAAGTGGGAAGACTACCTACCATTGGTAGAGTTTGCCTACAACAACGGTTATCAAGAATCCCTGAAGATGAGCCCTTTTGAAGTCCTCTATGAAAGACAGTGCAAGATTCCAATTAGTTGGAGTAATCCAGTGGACAGAATTACAATCGGACCCGACATGCTGAAAGAAATGGAATATCAAATGGTGCAGACAAGGAAAAATCTTAAAATTGCTCTGGACCAACAGAAAAGTTATGCCGACAGAAAGAGAACTCCCTGAGAGTTCAAAGTCGGAGACCATTTCTATCTCAAAGTTAGACCCTGGAAGAGTTCTATGAGAATGGGAGCATGTGCCAAGTTTGCACCTCGGTATTGTGGACCCTTTGAAGTCTTAGATAAAGTGGGACCTGTAGCCTATAGGATAGCACTTCCTCCCACAGTAAAGGCACATAATGTTTTCCATGTTTCATTATTGAATAAATATGTTCATGATGCTAATCATATAATTGACTGGTATGTGATCCAGGGGGAACCGGAGGGATAATTCCTGCCATCACCCCAATGCATACTAGCCAGGAAGGAAACCGCACTCAGGAACCAAACCATTGCATAGGTCAAGGGGAAATGGAAACACTTTGGCCTAGATGAGGCTACGTGGGAAATGGAAGATGCCATGAGACAGGCATCTTTGATTTTGTTTACTTGTGTACATACCTATCATGTTGATAGATAGAACATCGAGGACGATGATTCCTTTAAGGGGGAGAGAATTGTAACACCCTGTTTCCCCTAGTCTGTAAATATAACTTTATTGGTCAGGAACTATGACAAACTCAAAGTGTGAATGTTTGATTTGATGGAACTTTGTATAAAAGGTCGATGATGTAAATCATGTTATTTTAATAGATAATGGAAACGTGTTTGATAACTGTTGAGAAGGGGATGTGCTAAGAGAGACCATGATTGCTAATGAAAAAGTGGTGGAGGAGACCGGAATGGTTGTGTTAACCTCCACCGAACCAGTACTATGCTAGTTTTAATTGCTCAAGATCAGAACAACCCTCTGACCCGAAATGAATTACAGTTAGGCTGGTAGGTGGGAAAACCTCCTCAAGAGTTAATGAGGGGATGGGGCAGACCGCCCATTTGTAAGGCTTCCAGACCTGAACACGGACTGGGGATTCGAGCCACACGCAATCTTGTTGAGGAAGGCAAGAAAGGAAGCATGGTGTGGGCAAAGGGGACCTGCGAAAGAATGCAGAGAGGAGAGCGGAAACTCTCGGGTCCGAGGGAGAATTGAAAGTGAAAAGTGAGTTCTGATCACAGGGGATAGAGACTGAGTCAGGAGAAGGAGAGTAACCTTCATCCTCCTTTATTCATGTATAAGGAGAAGGCGAGTAACCTTCGTCCCTAACTTTCTTTGAGTTGGAAGTAAGAGATTGAATCTCAAAGTATCGTGGCCTAAGCTCAGGGCTGGACAATGATAAATCCATTGGGAGTGATTGACCCTATGGTTGGGTGGAAATGAACACCCCTCTGAGCAGTCACATCGCGCCTTATGGTTCTGAGAAGTGTTTTTATGCCTTGTGCTTTGAATTGGAAATAATGAATTGCATGCTTGTATTTTATATGCCTAAAATGATCTCTGTACTGAATGATTAAGTTAGAAGTATGCGTTCGTTCCTTGAGAACTTTCATATCTGCTTGATTTCCTTATGCACTAGTTTAATCCCTCGGAAGCACTTCCCAGAGAACTTCGTCACTGTCCTAGAGTCGCATGAGTACTTCCTGATTTGGCGAAGGTTGAACTCCACAATCACTGCGAGGACAGAGTCCAATAATCTTAGGAGAGGTAGTATGTGTATGCATAGGCCCTCTGCAAGGTAAACAGAGACCGAGAACCACTTAGGTTCTAGACTTGATGAACGAGCTCAAGAGGTGTGCAATGTTGAAATAATGTAACTGCGAAGAGCATTCTTATTATTATTTTGTTATTGGATTAAATCCCCATTGTGGATTAATCATGTCATTATTATTATTGGATTAAATCCCCATTGTGGATTAATCATGTCATTATTATTATTATTGTTATTGGATTAATCCCCATTGAGGATTAATCATGTCGGTAATTGTATAAGGACCAAATCCCCTTTTGTGGATTGGTTATCGGACAATTACAAAGTGCAGAATAAGAAGTTGCCCCAGCAGTTATAATGGAAGACCCAGAATTAATTAAAGGTGGGTTTACCCACCCAGAGTGAGAGGTCGGCCTTGCCATATTGTGACCTTTCACACGTGCCAGTTTGATATAAATAAGAGGCTAGCGCCTCACTTCTAACACACAACTCACTTGCTCATTCTCTTATGAGGCAAGCTGCAATTACCAGTTGGAGAGAGGGAGAAGAGTGGCACATCTCTTGG
>ML811985.1:86315-102138 GCA_009831015.1 Picea engelmannii
AGGATAAATGTTGTGTCTCTTGTGAATGTGTATTTCTCAGTGATCTTGTTCTTAGTATGCTCTTATCTATTGAAATGCAAAGAACTATAATAATGGCATAAACATTAACATGCAAAAGACCCTTCTAAGTGTTAAGTCTAGGAGAAAGAGCGCAACGCTCTTAAGTCCTTCATAAATGACAAGGCTCAAGAAGGATAGCGAGATTCAAGTATCGAAAGGGAATACCCTTCCGTTTGGGAGATGAACGGATGAGATTCGTTCAGGAGGATCCAAGTTCTATCATGACCGTTAGATTTGAAGAAGGAGAGAAAGCGTTAATGCCTCGACCACTTCAGTCTTCACAAGTTCGCACATCGAGAGATTTGTGTGTTAGCGCGGTCAAGCCTTCTGAAATCCAATGACACGAAATAATCTGGACCGTAGATCTAAGGATCTATCGGGACCCTCCTTGATCGTTGGATTTGGTGCTCCGAAATATCGACATTTCGAAAGTCGGGAATGTGGAGGAAGTTGTGACTTGGAGGTCGCAAGTCAAGAGATCCCGACATCATTGGAAGCATCCATCGTAAGGGACATGTAGCGAGAGATCAACGTTTCGCTGACTCGCAGGAGGAAAATTCAAGGGGAGAATAGTGAGAACTCACGAGGACCGAGTTCGCGATTTGACAGTGGCCGTCAGATCCAGAGGAGCGCGAGCCGTTGATTTGGTGCTCCGAAATATCGATATTTCGAGAGTCGGGAGAATGGAGGTGAATCATATCGGGAGTTTCTGATATGTGAATTTGTGACGTGATCTAGACCGTCGAATCAGGAGAGACGAGGTGACTCACATGCAAGGACCCGATACACGATTTCACGACACACCTTTCAATTAGGCTTGTGTTCACAGGTAATGGTCACGTGGAGGAGGATAAAGGAGGAGTTAGCATGTGTTAGGCCCCTGTCGGGATTTCAGAGGTTGGGGAGAGTCGGGCTGACTCACATGTAGAATACCCAACATGTGAAGTCCCGAAACGCCTTTTGGGTAGGCAGGCGGTCATAGCCCGTGGCCGCGTGAGAGAAACTTGCGTCTGGTGCTTGTTCGCGTAGGCCAAGTTTCAGAAGGAGCTAATTTGTTCCATAGAAAAGAAGGGGGCAGATTTGAATCATCGATTTTGGACGTTATCGTCAAGATTGTGAGATCGACGATCCCGTAGCTTTGCGGGGAAAGGAGCTATGAGGATTTTAAGATGTTGAGGGTGGACCGCAATTCAAACTGTGGTTTTGTCAAGAGGACATGTGGAGGTGGTGAGACCATTGCGGGCCCAAAAGCAGTTTGACCCCAAACCGCTTGTGGTCGTGCCCACAATCACGTGGTCATGGCCAAGGTCACATCAAGAGAGGGGGCTTATCAAACAAAAGGAGCTAACGCCCGACACTCTGAGTTTTCACAACAAGGAAAATGGAAGGTCGCGGTTGCCCTTAAACCTGCACCAAGAGACCGAAAGGTTCTACGATTAACTATAGAACGAGACCATCAAGGTCTCTGAGAATTGTCTGGCTTCAGAATTGGAGATTCTCAATGAGGAAGTCGAACTAGTTCCCTGACCTTCCAAATTAGGAACCATGAATGGAGATTCTGTCCTTTAAGAAGAAAAAAATATATATATTCCTCGTCGTGGGTGTGTTACACACACAAATATTGCCAGAAACGAAGAAATACATCAATACATGATTTCTATTAATGAAAGAAATGTACAGAGACTGTAAAAATATAGAGTGAATGAACTTGCTAGAAAGGTGGCAGCTTATCTCTAAGAAGAGATGTGACGGCTACACTCATTCGCAAGAATATGGGTATAATGAAGCACTGAAGGCCTTTTTACAATAAACGTGAATGCCAAAACCTTAGACATCCAAAAACCTAACCCTAGGAGATGAAGCGCCAAAAGTCATGGGGGCCTCGTTGGGGTAAGTTAGTAGATCAACTTCCTAGGGTCGTAACTTTTGCATACGATCTATGTTTTAGGCGTGTGATAGCCCGTTGGAAATGTGTTTTCGATAACTACACATTATGGCATCAAACTTCAACTCCATCAACAATTTGACTGTGGAAAGACCAAAAAAACATATTTAGGGCCTCAAAACAGCCCCAGAAGTACAAAAAGATGTATTGACATGAAAACTGTCAAAATAAGCCAATTGGAATAGGTGGGCGGCCACGAATATCCACCTGGATGTTGTGTAGGGATTCAAGACAACCCCAGAAGTGTAGAACCCACAATTACAAAGAGATGTCACCATGACAGAGAAACGTGCTGAACTGAAAACTGTCAAGATGAGCCAAGTGGAATCTGGAACAGGTGGATGGCCACCAATATCCAACTGGATCACCTTCCATGGTAGATTTTTTAACTTTATATCTGAATTTTAATGCATTGTCGTATAGTGTTTTTAATGTTTCAATTTTTAAAGTAGTTTACCAGTCAAAACTACTTAGTATTTTGTTGTTCAAGCCAGCATAGAATGTTTGGGACTTGGTTAGGCCTATTTTTTTCAATGGTTGTGGTCAGTTTTTAATTTTTTTTTGTATCTCATAGCTAGCTAGTTCAGACACAACCCCCTATAATAAAAAATCTAACAGTTACCAATTGAGGTCAACAAAAAAGGAGTAACACACTATAATGAATTTGGACTATGAGTAGAACCCAAGTTCTGTATTTTATAAGAGATTCGAGAATGAGTACCCCTCTAGTGAAAATTGATAGAATTCATATCTCTCTTCATGATTACATGAATAATGGGATAGTGAAACAAGATATATGAGATGGAGTTGGATCTAGAGGCATGTCACAACTTCTTCCAATATTTAAGTAAACTTTGTAGTAACTCTGGTCTTTACAATGAACCTGAGAGTACAGGAGCATTTAATAAACAATAATATTTATCACAAATGTCGTAATAGGTTGAACAAAAAACAATGAAGTATTTTTATAATTCAAACTCTTGGTTACACAACTTACATATATGTTGATTAATCTGTGTCCATCCTTAATAGATAAGAACAAACCCCAAACTACCTAAGATCCATGAAAAATCTAACCCCTAAATTAATAATAATATAAAAATTAAAATCAACAATAAAAATAAAAATGAAAGAGGATAATTTATTAATTAAACTCATATAAATTTATTTTAATTTTAAACCTATAAAAAAATATATATATTTTATAATTCATAAGGCAAAATTATACATAAATTTCTCCTTACTTAAAAAGTCCAAAATTAATATAAATTCACATTCTCTATTTTATTTTATTAATTATACATATTCCCTAAACACAACTATAAAATTAATAATTTTCTTCATAATTATCCCTTATAGAATAACTTTCCATACATTTTAAACTTTAAGGATCTAGAAGTGGCTCCACTATTTAACTTAATATAATTTATCAACTTAAAATTACTTTCAATCCATTTTAAACTTTAGGGGTCTAAAAGTGGCTCCAAATTGATGGGCTAGATATATGGCATGTGACTTGACATTAGGTTGGTTAGGAGAGCACTATGGGTTAGAAGTGGCTGCAAATTCGCAGGTTAGATATATGACATGTGACTTGACATTAGGTTTAGGAGGAGCATCATGGGATTCCCAAGCACAATGAAAAGTTGGAAGTGTATTCCTTGGTATTATTGGATTCTTGGTCACAAAGCTAAAAATATATTCCACTGTTATCAATCAACTCTGATTTGACTTATGAGTTTTCTCATGAAATGGTGATTGGTGGGTGCATCTCCTATGGGTTGTCAGGCTACAACTTTCTAATAAATATAAATATAATAACAACTACTTTCTAATAAATATAAATATACTAATAAAATGGTATACTAGGAGGAATTTTAACATAGCAATTTTATATGTAAATCATAATTTTATTTTTCAAAAAATGTGTATAAAAATTATATGTTAAAATTTATTAATATAACATCCCATGATTTTTGCAGGAATTAGTGCGAACTTACCAGCTTTCTCATGAAAGCGTGATTGGTGGGTGCATCCCACCTTGGTCTCATACATTAACTTTGACCTGCAATGTAATAATAATAAAATGGCAGTCTAGTATACATATATCAAAATTATATGTTAAGATTTATCAACCTAGATTTTTATGTTTTAGTTTTTTAATAAAAAAATATATGTCATTTAAATTTAGTATTTTGGTTTACTAATATTAAAAGCAATTATGATTTTCTCGTTTAACATTAACATAGATTTTTATGTTTTAGTTTTTTAATCGTTTAAGATTAACATAGATTTTTTATGTTTTAGTTTTTTAATAAAAAAAAATGTCATTTAAGTTTAGTATTTTGGTTTACTAATATTAAAAGAAATTATGATTTTCTCGTTTAAGATTTTAATCTTGTTAAGGATCCTTGACTTAATCAAATATTGCATTTATACGTCACTAGTTTAATCAAAAGTGAACATATTAAAAAAATAAAAAATAAAAACAATGTTTTCATAAATAGTATTAAATTATAAAGTTATTAATACTTTTTACTAGGAAAGTCGTCGTCTTTTAAACTTATCATTATACTTGTGTTTATTTTTATAATAAAAATGATTTCTTCATTATTGTGAGTTACGATGATTAAGTTATAAAATTAATATTTTTTACAATAAGAGTTGTTTTGTCTTAATTTTTTATTCACTTTCATCTTACGCAATTGCCGTTCAAGGTTTATTTTATCTTTCTTTCCATGATGATGAGTGCTCATCACATGCTTTATAACTGATTTATACGTAAATTATATAATATTGATTAAACGGAGAAAAAATCATTTTCTCTCATTCATTGTAAATGTAATTTATAGTATACATTGTTAAATATTTAAAAAAATATATATTTGGAAAAATGAATTCATTGTAAATGTTAAAAGTGTTAGTTTTATTTTCTAGAATAAATTTTTTTTTAATAATCTAAAAGTCTATTTAGATTATTAAAAAAAAAATTATTCTAGAAAATCCATAAAAATCTATTTAGATTATTTTTTTTGGTCTTTCCCCTCAAAGTTTAAGTTCACTTGCATCCCGTTCTTGAAAATTGCTTTAAATGAAATTTTCAGGATTCTTATGAACTAAGTCAAAAACAAATTAAAATTAATAATATTTATTTATGTAAAGTTGGAAGGTTTAAATCTCTTCATTCTAATCTTTTTAAGATGGTTAAATTTATTATAAATTAATTGTCAAATGGTATTGAGAATCGTTATTTGTGGTTATTATTTTCTCATGCTTGCTAATCCATAGCCTTTATTCAAGTAAAATCATGCCACTTAAAATTTAATTGGCAATTAGGATGTGCCCAATTTAGAGATCACATAGAAGAGAGCTAGGGTTTGACAGTCAAGGCGAGCTAGGGTTTGACAGTCACGGCCACAGCAGAGAGCAACATGAGCACCAAAGGGTCGGGTAAGGGGACCCCCTCATACAAACAAGTAGTGGTGGACATAGGGAAAGGGCCAAGAGGCGTAATTTTCAAGGCGCCAGGAACAGGAACCTTGGGATCAGACCCAGGGAAACGACAAGAGAGAAACCAGGACAAAAACAAGAGCACGAGAGAAGAAGTCAAGGAAACTCGGAGTGAGGTGCAAGAGACCGCGAAGGCCAACGGGACAGAAGGGCGCAACCCGTGCAAGCCCAAAACAACAATGATACCCAAGGTGATATTGGAGGACCCACAAACGCAACTCTACAGGGACCAGATGAAGACACATGCGCTCATATGCAAGTTCATGGGGTTATGGCCCACAAAGAGAACTCTGCGCAACTGGATCAAATATCACTGGAAGCCAAATGGAGAAGTGGAGCTCCACCTAGGCTCGAAAGGTTTCTTCACAACAGTCTTTATGAATTTGGAGGACAGGGATAGAGTCTTCGAGGGAGGTCCATACTTCCACGCCTCAGCTGGACTGTACATGCAACCCTGGAAAGAAAACTTCTCCCCGGAAAAAGAGACGTTCAAAAAGGTACTGGTCTGGCTTACACTTAGACTATTAGTTTCCTTCCACTTTTGAAGCAATAGGAAACAAACTGGGGAAATATGTGAAGACCTCAGAAGCCACCCTAAAAGGAAGATACACATCATACGCAAGAATCTGCATAAAGATGGACGTTTCTGGAGCACTCCCAGAAGCCATAAGTCTGGAATTTAGGGATGAGGAATGGATCCAAAACATAGATTACAAACAGATCCCCTTTTGATGTAGAAGATGCCATGAACACGGCCACTTGATCAGAGAATGCCCTCTTAATAAAACGCAGGAAGTGGCAAACCCTAAAAACATAGTAGGATGAGTAAGGGTTTATAACACCGAACCCCAGAAACAGAGAAAATAAAAAGCAGAATAAAACCTCAACAGGAAATAACTAGGAGACCCGGAAAAACTTGGACAGAAGGGACCAAACAAATAAAGGGGAAAAATATGAAAATGACTCGGTAAAATCTCAAGAGGTCAAAGAACAAGCAACAAAAGAGCCTACCGGCCGACCAAGTAACAAGAAGGCATAGGGGAATTGCGCAACCCCGATGGACGGAGAAATAAAAGACGACAACACTGCCATGCAAGATGCAGAGGGAGATGCGGAGATGACCCCGAGTGAAGTAGGCACAGAAGACCTTGATCTTAGGGACCTGGTGGAAAGAGAAGGGATAGACCTTCCGAACATATTGGAGCAAAGGAAAAGGCAGGGAGTCGACAACGTACCAACAGAACAACTTGACCACATCCAGTACCTATTTCTCCTACGGGAGGAAGCCAAAGCCAAAGGACAAAAATGCACACACGAGGAGATAGGACACCTAGGAGTCAAAGCTGGCGAGGGACAACCATGACTATCACCCAAGCAGACGAGGAGGAAAAAGGGTAGGAAATCAAACAGTGTAGCCCTACAAGAGCTGGGAGCGCTACTGATAAATTTGGGTAAGATCAAGAAACTCTTTCCCAACTCCCCCCCACATGCTTAAATGAAGGTCATAGCTTGGAATATAAGAGGCCTAAACAGCCTAAGAAAGAAAAGAATCCTTAGGACAAAACTAAAGCAGGAACAAACAGATCTATGTTTCATTCAAGAGACAAAATGCACTACAGAAAGAGTGGAGGCAATCAGTAAACAACATTGGTGCAAGTACAAGATGGTAGCCATCGATGACCACCAAATGGCAGGCGACATTCTCACTTTGTGGAACCCACAAATTATAAATCTAATAGCAGCCGAAGCAACCAGGCACACCCTAACGGTACGCATTCAAATCATCGGAAACATAGAGGAGATTCTCTGGACTAATGTGTATGGGCCCCAAGGATCAGAGGAAAAGAGAGGAATGATCTGAGACCTAGAAGATATAAAAGCCCGATCCACTAACCACCATTGGATCCTGACAGAGGACTTCAACATCATCACCTCACTTGCGGAGAAGAAAGGAGGTACAAGAAGATTGGATCGGGCTGTGGATGAATTCTCAAAGTTCATAGACACAGCGGAGATGGTAGATCTTAAAACTAAGAATGGTCAGTTCACCTGGAACAATAAACGGATGAACCAGTTTCAAGTAGCAACAAGACTCGACAGATTCCTTATATCGAAGTCAATCATTATGTAGGGGATAACCTAAGATTGCAACATCCTTCCCTGGGGGGGATCTGATCATTGGTCAGTGCAACTGGAAGCAGGTTTCCAAACAACACCAAAGAACAGACCCTTCAGATTTGGGAAATTTTGGATTGAACACCCGACTTTCAATGAAAGAATCAAATAGTGGTGGCGAGAGGAGAAACTGGAGAAAGGGACCAGGATGTTCCAACTTTATAAGAAACTTAAGTACATCAAAAATAAGCTCAAAGAGTGGAACATGGACACCTTTGGGAATATAAACCAAGAGAAAAACAACTTAGAAGGAAAAATGAAAAAACTCCAAGAAACCTGCACACTGGAAGGCTATACAGAGGACCGGAAATAGGAAGAGATCTAAATGGCCCAAGATTGGGAGGCGCGATGCCAGCAGGAAGAAACACTCTGGCGTCAAAAGTCTCGTATCCAATGGCTAAAGGAAGGAGAGCGGAACACCAATTTTTTCCATAGAACAACCATGGCAAGAAGAGCCCACAACAAAATCCTAAAGATCAAGGACCAGGATGGAATCGAACGCAAATCACATCAGGAGATTGAAACCGCTCTAGTTAAACACTTCCACAGGATAGCCCAAGAACCCCTCCAAGATAGAACGAAGGCCATTCAAAGGATAACCCAACATATTCCACACCTGGTCACAGAGGAACAAAACATCTTCCTAAACAAACCTATTACCACGGAAGAAGTTGACCAGGTGCTCCAGAAAATGTCCAATGGGAAAGCCCCAGGTCCAGATGGCTTCACAGTGGAATTCTTCAAAGTCTACTGGGAAATCGTCAAACATGACATTTATAAGGTAGTAGAGGACTCTAGAAGGTCAGACTCAATCCTTAAAGCACCAAACGCCAAAATGATAACACTAATCCCCAAAGAAAATGAAGCCAAAACCCCTGATCGGTACAGACCTATAGCGCTATGCAATGTGGTTTACAATATAATCTCCAAAGTCATAGCAAATAGACTGAAACCCCTCCTACCTACACTGGTCTCTCAAGAACAGGACGGCTTCGTGGAAGGAAGACAAATAATGAACAACATCATCTAGGCCCACGAGATCATTCACACCTTGAAGATTCAGAAGAGAGGGGGAATGCTAATATAATTGAACCTAGAAAAAGCTTATGACAAAATTAGTTAGCACTATATGGTCAAGACCTTGGAAGCCTTTGGTTTCACCCAGCACTGGATCAGCTGGATTGTCAGTCTCGTAACCACAACAAGCTACTCGCTTCTAATCAATGGAGCCCTTGTCAAACCCTTCTGGTCCATGAGAGGTATCAGACAAGGAGACCCGCTATCCCCATTCATGTTCATTATGATGATGAAAGGCCTTAGCCGGAGCATAAAGGGCGCAACCGCAATAGGGGAAATAACAGGTCTCAAACCCTTCGAAAATTGCCCTACTTCAACTCACCAACAGTTTGTGGATGATACCTTACTCCATGGCATCCCCACAGTCAAGGAAGCTAAAGCCTACAAACGAATCCTAGAAGATTTTGGGGAAGCCTCGGGTGTTGAGATCAACCATTCCAAGTCAATGATCTTCTTCTTCAATACCAACCCAGCTATCCAAGGGAATTTGACCAACATTCTGGGATTTGAACGGAAGACACACCCAGCCAAGTACTTGGGGGTTCCACTGACAGACAAAGTGTACAAAATGCAAACTTGGGAAGGAGTAATAAACAAGTTACAGGAGCGGGTAAAAAATTGGAAGTATAGATCCCTCAATCTAGCCGGAAGACTAATCCTAACCAAGTCTGTTTTACAAGCAATCCCAACCTTTATGATGTCTACCTTCCCAACTCCACAGGGGATTCTACAAAAAATAAGAACCATCCAAAGGGACTTCCTGTGGCGAGGCACGGAAACAAAGAAAAAATGGGCCCTGGCAGCTTGGGAGAAAGTCTGCAAGCCAAAAAGACAAGGAGGCCTGGGGCTACAGGACCCACAAGTGACCAATAATGCCTATGAGGTGAAACCTTGGTGGCGTTGGGTCAAGGAAACTACTACACCTTGGGTAAACCTATGGAAGGCAAAGTATGCCCCCGACATTCGCGGCCAGGACAAAATCCACTTCAAAGGAACTAGGGAAGCATCAACCATTTGGAACCTAGCCTGGCGCAACAAAGCCTAGATTCAGACACACAGCTTCTGGGAAATCAAGGGTGGTAGAACAACCAGATTCTGGGAGGACGCTTGGCAACAGGAACAGAAAATGGAGAACCCAGATAGAGAGGCACTCCAACAGGAGCTAATAGCGCAAGGTAAAATTAACGTCTACCAATACTGGAAACAGGAAACAGACCATAACAAATGGACAATCTGGGACAATATCACTCTGCAAAACAATGATCCACCCGCAATAATAGTAAAAGAGGTGGAGGAGAAACTAGGAAGACGGAAAATAGCAGTCATGGAAGGAGAGGACTAGCTAATATGGGGACAAAAAGATGGTGGGGAATTCAACCTGAAAGAAGTCTGACACTATATTGTAGACCTGGACCAAGAAGACCCAGCGCAACAGTGGGATAAGCTATGGAACAACCCCCAATGGCCAAAGATAAAAAATTTCCAATGGTTAATACCTCACAACCACATTCTAACTTGGGAAAAACTAAGGAAAATGGGATTCATAGGTCCTTCACGATGTCATATCTTCCAAGCCTAGGAAGAAACAACGAACCATCTCCTGGATGAATGCACCTACACTGCAAATCTCTGGGACTGGGCAGCAAGTATCTTCCTCCAGTCCAACAAGATTTGAGGTAACATTGTTGCAACCATCAATCTCTGGAAAGAGAACTACAACGAACAAGAAGAGGTGAACCTCTGTTGGATACTCACCCTAGGAATGATCATATGGTCGATATGGAAGGAGAGGAACCAACGCATTTTATGAAACCAAAGCTGGCTCGAAGGGAATATCAAGGAAACAATAATCTCCATGACACGAGATATGGTGCAGAGCTGCAACTGCTAGGTAGGTAGAGCACAACCCACTGACCAGGATTCCCGAGTCCTAGAGGCCTTCCACCTGAACGGCGGCCACAACCCCAATCAGTTCAGACAGTCACCACAACTCCAAGTAGATGAGCACAACTGGAAGCCACCACCTTCAGGCTTCCTCAAGTTGAATTTCTACGGTGCGGCGAAAGGCAACCAAGGGCAAACAGGTTTGGGAGGAGTAATCAGGGACAGTAAAGGAAACATCATCCGGCTATACGCTCGGAGTCTGGGAAACTCAACCAACAACGCCGTGAAATTTGGAGCCCTGGAGACTGGCTTGGAGATTCTAAGTCGGGAGGGGATGACAAACGCCATAGTGGAAGGAGATTTTGCGTTGGTGATCAACACAGTAAGAAAACTCCAAAACGGCACCAAAATGGGCAAAATCCAAAGACACTGGCAATTGGCACACCTACTGCAAAAAATCCAGGAGCACTTGCGGACAGGGATCACAGTGGAGTTGCGCTGGGTTCAGAGGTCAGCAAATGGATTGGCGGACAGAGTATCGAATGAAGGGGTGGATAACGAAGGTCCAAAACTGGACACAATTTGGAGCAACATCCTGCAAGGTCAATTCCAAACAGATTGCACCCAACTTGCCGCAAAATACTATGACAACAGTAGTAGTATAGAAGATCACTTCAAGAATGGAGGCGCAGAAGGAATTGAAGGGCACGTAGGTTCCAGGCAGAATTTGATAGCCCACCAATCAAACAAGGTTACAAATGTAGGTACAAATCACACATCAGGCGAAGGAACGACACCACGGTCCTGTCAATAGAAAGAAGTATAGGGGTGACCTGTGGGAACGCAAAACAGATAACCAGTATGCGGCGAAGTATGAAGGACAAAAAGGTTCATCGGGGTCAAGTACGGGTACACCTCACCCAAGTACCATTATGGGGCGAGGAAATGACTGGCATACAATGTACAAGGCAAAGCATTGGCGCAGGAATTACAGCACGACCATCAAGTGCACATGCTCTGGAACAAAGGACACAAACCAGAAGGACCACCTTGAGGAGCAAGCCAGAATTGCAAGGACGAGACCGCAGCTGGGTTGGCTCCATAAAAAAAGGCATAACAGAAAGAGCAACAGACCGAAGAAAAGCAATTACAGGGGCCACCTTACTTACCAGAAAGGGGTGAAGGAGAACAAGAGAAGAACCTAACGTAAAAACTACCATATGCAAGCAAAGATGGTATGCATGAAGAAAACCAGCAACAAGAGAGGCCCCCAGGGAACAGAACCTCCATGAAGCACCCGGAGGATGACAAGAATTGAACAAGCGGCCAAGGAAGCAAAGAGTATCTTCCACACGCAGGTTGATACAAAGGGAAAGACTATCATCAAAAGATGGGAACGAGAAATCAACAACGCTCGCACGGGTAAAGCCTGGACAAAACTAACTCAGGAAGCGGGGGGGATAAGGGACCCAGGAGCCACACTGCCCAGAACAACCCTCTACCACAGGACGGTGGAGGAAGCCTAGAGAACAAAAATGTTGATAGGTAAGATGTGTGCGGACCAGAAGGAAACCAACAAGACAGAAACCAGGGACCAGAAGAAGGTGCTCACAGGCATCCTGAACTGCCTCAGTAACCTGGAGGCGAGCGCCAAAAGACTTGCGGAGGACCAGTGAAGCCAGCAGGAAAAAATGGAGAGACTGACAGAGCAATTCCATATTTATCTTCGCTATGTCCACCATATAGATATTACTCCAGCCAACAGAAATGGAACCCCTTCGTGCATCATAAAGATACGTCTGGTGGAGCAGAGGTCGGAGAATGAGGCTAGGAAGGAAGGCGATGAAGAGCACCCCATCAACCTAGACTAGCACAGGACCAGCCCTGGTCCAGGTTCTCAATGTAGGAGATGACCCCACTATGCTTATGCTTTCTTTGTTTTCGTTATGCTGTCGTTTTTCAAACTGGATTGTGGAGGTTTGGGTCGGTTTCCCATGGTGGCGATCCAGGCCCACCCTGCTATATTAGACTTTGCTCCCCTGGGACCCCAAATCTAGTTTCCGTTTTGGCATATCTTGGGAGTCCCTGTATCTTTTTTGTATTATAATTTCCTTCATTAATATAGATTTTCACACTCATTTACAAAAAAATAAAATAAAATAAATTGGCAATTAAGATATTCATTACTTAGTGCTATCTAGAAACGATGATCAACTCATAGTTTTTATTCAAGTAAAGTCAAGCCACCTAAAATCCAATTGAGAATGAGAATAGTTATTATTCGTTGTTATTGCAAATCTATTACTAATAGAGACTAACTCATAATCATTTTTCAAATAAAACCATACCACTTAAAATAACTTATATACAAGAAGAACTCTTACTTAATCAAAATCAATTACAAACCAATTCACTTAAAACTTATTAAACTAAAAATTTTACACACCCAAAATCACTTCTTTAATAAATTTTCTACCTATATATTATGATGTTAGCATGTCAATACCACCACATAACTATTATATATATATATATATATATATATATATATATGTTAATTTTTTAAAATTATTAATTAAAACTCTACAGCTACCCATATTATAACAACATTTATCCATGTTTTAAAATTATGTTTATGGTGAATTAAGATCTTTTATTGAATTTTTTAATATATAATATTAATTATAATTATAATTTTAATACAAATTATTTGTATATATATTTAGTAAAGGAGGAATATGACACGATATTCTTAACATAATCATTTACTACCTGGTAAAATTTTCTACAAAAATATTATATATAACATAATAGATTCTTGTGTTTTATTAACATAAAAAAAATTAAAAGTGATCAATTAACATAATTGATAATGGATATTGAAATAATAATAATAAAATATTTAAAAGAGAAAAAAATATATTAATTTACATATGAATGATATATGAAAAAAATATATTAATTTTCTATAAAAATATTATATATAACATAATAGATTCTTGTGTTTTATTAACATAAAAAAAATTAAAAGTGATCAATTAACATAGTTGATAATGGATATTGAAATAATAATAATAAAATATTTAAAAGAGAAAAAAATTTATTAATTTACATATGAATGATGTAGCAATAACAAAACTATGTTTACATATAAACTAGTGGTAAAATCAATTAACATAATTGATAATGGATATTGAAATAATAATAATAAAATATTTAAAAGAGAAAAAAATATTAATTTACATATGAATGATGTAGCAATAACAAAACAAAACTATGTTTACATATATCAACTATGGTAAATTTAAGAGTGACATTATATGTTAGAGAGTTAATATACCATAGGTCAATGGGAGAGGTTTATGGTTGCATTCATATCAAACATGAAACATAAATAAAGTTAAAATCTATTATTTATATTAATAATAATAATAATAATTACAAAATTACTATAAAAAAAAATTATAATTAAAAATAACATAAGATTATTGTTGCTATTAAGAGGGGGTGAATCAATATCAAGTACAATTTAAAAAAAAAAATCAATTTATACTTTAATCAAATTATATATTCAATTATATCTAATGAGTAATGAACAATAATAGAAGAGTTACACCAATACACCATACACAATGTATGAGAAATAACCAATAGTTATTGTTCAATGGAAGTAATGACTTCCAAAGGTAGTTACAACTTCCAAATATAAATGGAGGGATAAACCTCCAAAAGGAAGATACAATCCTCCAATACCAAGAGAGGGTTGACCTCTCCATCATTGCCCCTTCCTTCCACCCAAAAATATATGAGAGATAATAAAACTTAACATTAAATCATCACCATTAACCAACCGTCACATAGAACCTGATAATACTTCATGAGACTTCTTCAACTTCTGAAATCATTCACTTCTTAAAATACTTTGATCTTGTAGATAATATAACTCAATGTATTCTCTGAAACTCATCCAATTTTCACTCCTTAAATCCTCCCCAAAAAGGAGTTATAGAGAAAATGGTAGACCTTATTTTATTTTGGTTTATTGAGGAGAGCGAACTTGTACAGAATGCCCCGCGCTCAATATTTAACATCAGATTCTGAAATTCGCACACAAAAAACTAAATCCTCTACTCCTTCCAATGCAATTGGTCTCACTTCATTTGGATTCTCTATGAAGAAGTAATGACTATTTTACCCGGAACACTTGTTTATGACTAGCTTCGAGACTAGTCAAAAACCTTATCTTCCACAGAGTGTATCTCCAAAATTATAGTGAATAAAGAGCTGAAATTTTTACCACGGGTACCTAGACATGTCTTCTAAATACCATACCAATTTCACCATATGAATCGTTCTAAAAAATAGTTATAGCGAAAATGGTAAGATGACCTATAAATAACATACCTTAGAACACATCACCAAATGACTTCAGCCTCCCTTGAAATTCGACCTTCTTTACTTCATATTTCCTCCGAATTTCGACTTGTGTGTATTTAAAATGAATGTATACTGATGTGTATTTATACCCTTTATGTCACTTACTTTTAACATTAGGGCCGACCTGACACTTTCTTATTTTGTAATTATTTTCTTTAATTATCTTCAGGGTCGACCTGTACTTCCTTATTCAATTCACTTTGTCATCTTAAAAAATGCATTTCTCCTCAACCATGAGGATCCACGTGATGTGCCACCAACCCCCGGAAACAACATGATGTATACTATCCATCCACGGGTGTTGTATCTGCATGTGCAATTTCCTTCATGTCCAAATACCTTCATCAATCTTGCGGTCCAAAACCAATGACTAGGGTTGACATCAATGAGAACAACCAATATTCCAACAATCTCCCCCTTTGTCATTGATGGCAACACTCATTCTCCCCCTGTCATCATGATCCCAATTTCTCTCCCCTTTGACATCAATGGCAAAGGGTGGGGTTTCTCCCCCTAAGTTCAATGGCATAAGGTGACCTTCTTCTTTGGGGTTGCTCCCCCTGAACATATGGCACTCAATAATACTTCATCCTTATGTTTGGTCTTTGAGACTTTTTCTTCCTTGGAATCCTTTGGTGTGGCTTTTGTCTTCTCTCTCTTTTTCATGTCTAGGATGTATATTTTGTTCGGTCTTCTTGTTGCAATTGCAACCAATCTTCCTGAGTTATTTTCTCT
>ML811986.1:0-15072 GCA_009831015.1 Picea engelmannii
AGAAGAGGTCGGGCTACCCAAGTACTTGTAGATTTGAGGAATAGCGTGATCAATTCAAAGGGTTGCCCGAGCAATGGTCATAACTCACATGATTTTGTCTCTACTCTTGCTACTCTTAATTATGGAAACTCTTCATATGTAAAGAGTGGTTGGAATTGCACGGTGACATGACACAACTATTATAAATAGTAGATCAGGATTATGTAAACTAATGGATCACCTTGTTTTTTCTCCTTTCTTTTTTCTTCCTTATTTCAATTTAACCAATGAACCAATTGGACATTAATCGCTACTCTAACAATAATAATTTTGATGCATCATCCAATAAAATTAAAATGATCCAAATTTTCCAAATCACCCCTCCACTTTTATTTTCTAAAAGGACCAACTAGAAAAACTGACTAGTAAAAATGCTAAATTCAAAAACTTCTATTATGGTGGTTTAATGAAATCCCTTCTACTCAATGCATATGCAAATTTGTTGGACTTTCCTCACACATGCTTCAAAATGAATGAATAACTTCCTATAAATTATACCCATCTCTTTCCTTTTTAATTCTACCGGGCACTTATTCATTAGGAAATAAGTGGTTCCATTTCATAAATGCTTTGATTATGACATAATTTGTTATCATTAAATTAATATTTCTTCATAGAATTATTCAAATTTCCTCTAAATAAAAAAGTAAGGCTTACCTTCTTGACTCAAAATTGTTCTAAAGCTTACCTTCTTGACTCTTAATTGTTCTAATTGATCGCCATTCACATTACAATCTACTTGAAACACTTTTTCAAAGGTGGATATTTATTACTTAGTGGTTTTTCTATTGAACAATTTGAATTTTTTTTCTGGGTAATGATTTTCTTTGTGAGTGGTGGTTGCAATCTACTTTTCAAGGTAAACAAAAAAATATTACAAAGTTTAGTTTTGAAATGTTGAAGTCTTTGACTTTGTTTTTATGTTAGTCGCATTTTGGGCTTGTAATGGGAAACGTGTGTCAATTGGTCTTGGGCATTTGAAATAGAAGTAAAAATGGTGTCTAGGGATGTGGTTAAATGTATTTCTTTGTGAGTGGTGGTTGCAATCTACTTCTCAAGCTCAACAAAAAATATTACAAAGTTTAGTTTTGAAATGTTGAGGTTTTTGACTTTGTTTTTATCTGAGTCACATTTTGGGTTTGTAATGGGAAACGTGTGTGAATTGGTCTTGGGCATTTGAAATAGAAGTAAAAATGATGTCTAGGGATGTGGCTAATGATAGTCGTGAGGGCACTCTTGTATTTATTAAGTCTTGTATAAGGTTCTTTAGATTCCTCAACCCTACATCAAATTCAATGTTTACTTGTAGTGGTTTTGGGTTGGGGTTTGTTGTGTGTCTGTATGGTGATGTTGGGTTTGGGTTTTCTCCAGGATCCTTGTTAATTAATTTTGTTGTAATTTATTAATTTTTTTTTTATAATTTAAAGAAATAATGAAATAAAAAAAAAATCAAATTCAATCAAAATACTTACCTGGAACCAATTGATGACCACAATGCTTTGTTAAGCTCTTCTCAAATTTATCTCCTTAATTTTCTCAATAACCCCTAAAACGTGAAACATTATTTGTTAGTAACAATGGACGGACCATGGAAATTCCCAATTTGAAATCACAGGAACACGTGCATGTTCCTTTAGCATGGAACGGTGTTAGGAATGCCTACTTGGGGCTGATTTGGTAGCCTTTGTGGTGGTTTGGGGATCGTTGAGGCTACAAGATCACGATCGTACAAGCACATTCATGTGTGAGCATTTTTCTAGGAACCCCATTTCCACTTTTTCGACCATCATGTGCGTGCTAGCACCCTAGTGAATTAACTCGAGGTTGGACAATTTGTAAAACTTAGTGAGATGAAATGATTTTTCATATTTTTTATTCTAAGAAGGTGAAGGATGAAAAACACCCCCTTGGAACCTGTGGCATATATCCCACATTAAATATCATTTTCAAAATATTTGCAACAATACCAATCTTCCTAATATTTTGGATTATTAAAATTATAAAGATTTAGAAAAGCTTATCTTAAATATTCTCATTCACGAGAATACAATTTTAAAGGAAATCAATTAATTTCTTCTAATTTTTTTCTTAACATAGGAACATTAATATTGAACAATCTTCATTATCAATATCATTAAAATAAAATAATAATAAATATAATTAATATTATTATTAATATTTACAAATTTCATATTAATCATTTTTATTATTTACAAATTTACATAAATATTAATATTTGAGAGCACAACCACATTTGTGATGATTGATATATGTAATAGCGAACATTAGTGTTTTCCACTCTACTACATATATTAATCACCACTAATTTAGTTGTGCTAATTATTTAAAAAAAAAAAATGCATATACCACATTACTTCGTATATTTATCTTAAATACACACACTTATATGTTGATCTATTGAGACATTTAAAAAAAAAAAATAGGATAAGATACTAAGAACATGCTTTTCTTTCTTTACATTATGGGTTGAAATTGAGGGCTACAAGTTGTAAAGATGTTTCTTTAAATTAAAAGGGTTATTGCTTCTTTAAATTAAAAGGGTTTTTTTTACAAATAAGTAGTTTTATTGACCATTCATATATATATATATATATATATATATATATATATATATATATATAACAATAACAATAACGAGTATGAGATATATTAAGAAAAAAAGTAGAGAATTGTTGGTACAATTACATTCAATTTTTATTGGGTAGTTTTCATTAAGAGTTCGGGATTGGCTCTTGAACACTAGTTTAAGGTAATTTATCTGATCCCTCGTTTTTGTCTAGTAATAGAACTCCTTTGCTTAACAATACTGCTTTGTTAGCTTATTTATCTGCTTTTCCATTTAAATCTCGTAGAATGTGGAATAGTTGGATAGAATGGAAAGTGGACATAAGGAGTTTAATTTTCTGAAGGATTTTCCTGAGCCTCATATGTTTGGTAAGGTTCTTACAAGAGAGGGCTTGAATGATGATACGAGAGTCTCCAAAGACATTGAGGACCCTAATGTTCATGATTTGGGCTTGAGATAATTCTTTCCAGAGGGCTAAAGCTTCAGCTATGTTGTTTGTGTCTTTGTCGATTCCCCAGGAATACAATAGCACCTTTATTTCCTCGGGATCAATAATCACCCCTCCGCCGCTAGCCTCACCGGGGTTTCCTTTAGAAGCTTTGTCAAAGAAAAGACTATTCCTTTGAATGGATTTGCGTCAATTTGTGAAGGTTGAAGGGTCCAACCTAATTTCCCACTCGAAAGTAGAGGGTTGAGGAGAAATTGACACTTTCAAAGCACTTGGGATAAGGCTTGACAACCATTCTTCCTTGTTGGGAGTTAACTTATCTTTATTTTCTGGCAAGTTGATGGATGATAAAAAGTCCACCATCATTGCTTTAGCTTTTGCACTCACTTGGCCCTCTCTGGAAGATTTCCCTTGGAACACTCGGGCGTTACGTTCTAACCAAATTTCCCAGCAAATAAACTTGGGAAGGTACCCCCAACAGCTTTTTAGTTGGTCTTTCTTCATGAGGGAGAAGGGACATAAAGCCTACTAGTTTAGAAGAAGGTTGGGAATTTCATTTGGGAGAGTGACTTGAGTTGTCCAAGGAGCTAACGCCAGATACCAAACTTCCTGAGAAAATGAGCAGTTCAATAGTATGTGTGCCACGGTTTCTTCATTTGAGACGCAGAAGGAACAACGCGTGGGGCCTTCTCATCCATTTATTTTGAGATTATCTCTAGTAAGAATGGCGTTGTGCGCTAGTGTCCAGATGAACATGTCAATTTTCGGTATGGATTTGTATTTCCAGACTTCTTTCAACATGGCCAGATTGGGGGGTGTGGTTAGAATTTCTTTGGTGGGCTTGTAACCCTCTGAAATTGTATAACAGTCGATTTGTTGTCCCCATCCCTTTCAGTATTTCTTATTTGTAGCGATCGACGATTTCCCCTAGAGTAGCACGAGTAATCGAATTTTTTCATTGTGCAGGTGGCTTGGACTTCTCGACAAATTCCAATCTTTCCATCTTTTGTTTGCATCCGAATTCCACTTTGAAATGTCCCAAATCATGTGTAACTGCTGGGTGTGGAGGAAATTCTTTGAATTGTTGGTGCCTGGGATGGAATCTAAAGGAGGCTCTCCCAGGATCGAGTCCTCCAATATCATAATGTTTTCTCCATTTCCTGGTATCCAGGTTAGGTGGGGATTGAAGTACCCAGAGGATTTTTGACAGATTGTGAATATTGGCGATCCCTTTGAGACTTTTGGGGCTGAGTTGAGACACTTCCTTCTAGTGCCTGAGTAGTATTTCTTCCACAGGGTGTTCTTTCTCCAGGTGAGTTTTCCAGAGACTAGGTTCCAGAGAAGTTTGGCCCCTAGTGCTAGATTTTGGGCTCTCAGATCTCTTATCTGAAGACTGCCTTCTATGTAAGGCTTTGTTACTTCCCCCTAACTGACTAGAGGCAATTTATTTTCATTCTAATGGCCACCTTTCTAGAGAAATCTTCTTACAAGTGACTTGATTTGGCTTATGCATCCAGATGGAGTTAACAGAACAAATCTTTGATATATTGGAATACTGGCCAACACCGATTTAAGGAGAACTAACTTCCCTACCAAGTTTAACCAGGAGGCTCCCCACGCTTGAATTCTAGTTTTTATTTTGTCAACAATAGGAGACCAATGAGAAGATGGGGACTCCTAAGTATTTGAATGACTCCCATTGGGTTTCCCCTTCCATCTCCAGGATTCTAGATATTTCCACCATTTCCCTTGGCTTGCAGTTCCACCCAAATATTTTACTCTTCCTGTAATTTATTTGGCTCCCCGAAGCTTCCTTGTATAGGTCTAGTTGTTGCTTGAATTTGTGAGCTATGATGGTACTAGCCCCTCCCAAGAGTAGTGTATCGTCGACAAATTGAGCATGGTTTATATATTTGACCTCGTTTGCAATTTTTATGCCCACTAATTCCTGTTGGGAGCGACAATGTTCTAATTGAAAGCTTAACGTCGAGGCTTGAATGGCATAGAGTAGGGGGGAAAACGAGCATCCCTGCCTGATCTCCCTAGTTTACTGAAATAATTATGTTGCTCGACCATTGACTAATGGAGCAATCCAAGGAGTCCCGATACAAGCCTTAATCCATTAGATGAAAGAAGCATTGAAGCCATATTTTTGCATTACTTGAAACAAAGAAAACATGCCTTACTCTATCAAAATCATTTGCTAGATCTAATTTCACAATCATACCTTTTTCACCCCGTTGCATGCTTGAGTGGATCGCTTCTTGGACCAGAATTATATTGTCAGTTATGTGCCTTCCTTTGATGAAGCCTCCTTGATTCTCTGGAATGATTGTTGGAAGCATACCCTTGAGTCAATTGGCGATTACTTTTGTGATTATTTTGTAGCCAGTATTGCACAAGGAAATCGGACGGAATCTGTCAAAGGAAGAGGCTCATTTTTCTTTAGGAATTAAAGTTAAGAATGCAGAATTAGTGGTTCCCCCAATCTTGTGGAATTTTTGTGATTTTAACACCATTTTATGTAGATCCTGCTTTATGATTGGCCAATAAACTTGAAGGAACCAGGCTATAAATTTGTCGGGCCCTGGAGATTTATCAGGGGCCAAACTATCCAAGGTTTCTTTCACTTCTTTCAATGTGACCGGAGTAGTAAGTTGTTGATTGGATCTTGGTTTGACAATTGAAGGGATTAAATTGAGAACTTGATGATGGAATTATGTGGAGGTGTCCTCAGTGTAAATCCCTTTGAAGTGGAGATGGGAAACTTGCTTGATTCCTTCTAAATCATTGACAGTTTGATTCTGAAATTGAATTTCCTTGACAGAGTTGTAATTTTTTCTGGCCTCTGCTTGCTTATGAAATAAGCTTGTATTTTTGTCTCCAGCTTTTAGCCAGAGACTTCGATATTTTTGTTGCCAGTATTTTTATTCCTCCCTACAGGTTGTATGGAGCTTTCTATGGAGGTCTTTTTCTGTTTCCAGCATGTGTGGGCTGATATTTCTTTCTTCCATTTTGAGTTGGTGCACTTTGAGGTGTTGTTGAGCTTCCACTCTTTGGGTTGATGGGGATTTCAAAGATTTGGCCCATATTTTGAGAGCCATCTTCAGCCTTTGGAGCTTTTCTTCCCACACAAAGAAGGGTGAACCTATAACTAGATCCTTCCAAATTCCAGTGACCAGCTCAAAGAACTCCTCATGATGAATCCAAGATGGGTCGAATCTAAAAGGAATCGGGACCAGGGGGGGTTCTTTGGTGATTTATAAACTTATTAGCTTATGGTCAGAGGCACTGAAAGGGAGTATCTTTGACTCAGCGTTAAGGCCTAAAAGGAGGAATGAGCTTTGGAGCAGGAATCTGTCAAGCCTTGCTACTATATGCCCTGGGCCATTTCTTTTATTGGACCAAGTGTATTTGCCTCTAGATGGATTTATATCTTCCAGTTCCCAATCAATTATGATGTCCTCAACCCATTCACGGATGGGATATATAACAATGGTTCCCCCTTTTTTTCCCTTGGGATAAAGTGACATTGAGATCCCTGACAATAATTATATTCTCAATCTGATGAATGTCAAGAAACTCTCTTAATTTATTCCAACAGTCTTTTTTTTCCTCGGGGAGTACAGGGACATAAAGATTAAAAATGCTTACCTGGATGTCTAACTCCTTGTGGAGAAGGTTAGTGAGGATCCAGTGAGTGTAATTCTCTGTCTTCAATATTTCGAGTGTTGAGGAGTTCCACAAGGAGCCAATACCTCCTGAGGCTCCTCTGGCACTGACCGCTACCCCTGCTTCTTTTTTTCACAGCCTTACATTGGTTTGGAGAAAATCAGATTCCTCCAGTTTATTCCCCTGGACTAGTAGTAGATCTAGATTTGAGATTCGGATTAGGTCTTTCATTGCTTCTTTTTTTCTTTGGCTTCCTAGACCCCCACAGTTCCAGAAGATTATCTTCATTACTTTCTTTTTGGGTTGGAGGGCGTCCTATGAGAGGGTTGCCCTTGGTTCCTTGTATTTCTTGGATTTCACATTGTTTCCAGTGTTGGTTGTGATCCTTGAAGTTTTTCTTTGTATGTCTCCCTTTCTCTTCTTTCCTTTTTTGTTTTCCTTCCTCTGGTAGTTGGTTTCGAGGGGTTCTGAGTTAAACCAATATTAGCCTCCCCCTCATCTTCTTCCGATGTTTCTTCCTCTGTCTCTGATATTTGTGAATAAGGGATTTCTCCTAGTTCTAGCTGCGGAGTAGTTTCTTTATTTTCCTGACTTGTCGCTTCTGAATTGTCTTGCTTTTATGTAGCATTTTCTTTGCTTATTGGTTCCACCTCTTGATTCCCAAGTATTGCAAAACTATTTTCCATATCCTTTTGTCCTCTTTGGTTTTCCTTTTCCATTTTGGAGTTAGGGTAGGGGTTTAACTTGGGTCTCTTCGCTTGCTGCCATCCTTCTCCTAATTCTTTATCTTTCTACATGGTCTGGGTTTTTGGGCATTGATTTTGGAAGTGACCATATTCATGACAACTACGACACTTGAACGACAATTGCTCATAGTCTAGTTTTTGGTAGTGCTTCCATTCTTTGACAGTTATATTGATTGCTTCAGGAAGACCCGCTTCTAGATCAACTTCTATGCAGATCCGGGCACATGAGTATTGACCTTTTGGATCTAATTTGTCTATGAATCTTCCCCGTTTGTTGTCGATAGTTTGTAGAGAGGAGGTGTTCCAACAATGGATTGGCAGGTTGGGTAGGCATACCCAGACTGGTACCGTCTTTAGCATGTCCACTTTGGGGTTGAAGTCAGGTGTCCAACGATTTAAGTAGAGCCCATGTGGTCCCATGAAATAAGGTCCATTCCTAAAGATCAGATCCCGATCTTCTTTGGAAATGAATTTGAATAGGAAGAAGCATAGCTGGTAACGATGTTTGATATCAGTGGCCTCCAGTTTTTTTTAATCCAATTCTTTGTTGTTCGTGGAGATGGCCAGAGCCCTGTGACCTGTCCAACAAGTGTCTGATCTGCTAGAGAAATGGCCACACTCATGGGTTGGGCTAGGGGTAAATCGATTTCCAGGACTTCATCTAGTTTTTTGACAAACTTTGGTACAACTCCTCCTTCTTTCTTTTTTCCTTGGGCAAGTAACAACCTTTTGAAGTTTGTTTCATCGACGGAGGGCATGAGGGGAGGTGGTTTCTCCCTGCCTCCAATAGGGCACATCTGTCTTCAGGGGGAAAGCAACTCTATGGGCAGAACGAACCACAGGAGAGGCCCCTTGGGCGATTGGGCTTAGAACAACTCAGAGGGACTGGTGCGCAACGCGCCAGAGGGTGAGCTCCGAGGGCAGGCTCAAGGATGTGCTTGACTCTCAGGCAGTCGAGAGGCTCTCAGGCAACAATTCACCCATTGATCATATTAATCAACCGAGAGAGTCTTTTTTCACAAAGAAAAAATTCCTCAATTACTTATATAACAATTTGCCTTAACCTGATAAAATGTCTTAGCTTAGTGTATGGAGCTAAGTCTACATACAATGATGGAGCATAGGAGAAGATAGTATAGGGCATTGTTCCTTTTGGTGTTAGAGTAAGATCTAAAATTGCTTTCCATTGGCTAAGAGATTGTCTTCCTCAACTGTAAAAAAATAGGTTAATGGAACAAGACCAAGACACATAGCATGAGTGGAATCTATCCCCTTACAAACCAACAATGAGTCATTTTAGGCAGCATGAATTTCCTTAAATAACTATAATTAAATAGTGAACATTTATAAATGTTAACTAAAAATGATTGTTCTCACAATCAATAAAAACAAATTAATATAAACCAATAGTCATTTGTCACACCTCTACTATAGTTGAATTTTTTTATAATAAAATTCATAAATTAATTTAATTTCAACATCAAAATAATTATTTGAAATTTAACTACTTATTTTCTAAAAGTTTAAAAAACTTTCACATTCCTCCAAATTACTTACGTTGTTACACTGCATTTCGGGAGCCAAGGTTTCACTAGACTATTTATATTTCAAATCACCTATCTTGGTAAATTTGAACTTAAATGGAAACATACTCAATTCATAGATATATATAGATCAGGTTTTACAAAGTAGGACAGAAAATGCTATCTTTATCTTTATCCATACCAAGTAACCAATTAGACTGGTTAAGATGATTGAGAGTGATATAGATAAAATAAATTTCTCTCTCGAATTCACACAATGAAAGAACATCGTTTCTATTTTTACTTAGTTAGCCGCCCCAGGATGCCAACACACACACAGTTAGCCGCCCCACAGCGGTGACAGCCCACGTAAACGCCATCCCTCGACATCTACCAGTCCACCACCCACCTTGGACACTTGCCATTCCACTACGGAAATACTGAATCTTATAAAATCAAGAAATCTTGCATTTGTTAAATATGTTCCCTAGTAATTGTGAACAAGTTAATTAATGATAAATGTATACAAGTTAATTGCTCATAAATGTATTATGAGCATACTATTTTCTTAGTATTGTGAACAAGTTAATTAATGATTAATGTATAAATGTAATTGTGAACAAGTTAATTAATGATAAATGTATACAAGTTAATTGCTCATAAATGTATTATGAGCATACTATTTTCTTAGTATTGTGAACAAGTTAATTAATGATAAATGTATACATTTATAAATGTAAGGAATGGAAAGAAGTTAACGTGGTAATTGATTTAGAGTTGAAGATTAGTATATGCAATCATTTTTAATTCATGATAAAAAGATTGATTAATGTATCTATTATCAATAAGAAAAATTTATATATGAGAGTTAAATTAAATTAGGTTTTACAACTTTTTAATAATAATAAATAAATAAATGTTTCTCATTAATTTAGGTTTAATCTCAATCTATCTTGTTCCATATGTGAGGTTCTGAGATTTAAGTACAAGGTTAAAGATGTTTTGATTTAATATAATTAAATGTGATCTATTTTTAAAATAATGGGTATGCGACACGTTGATGATATATTAGTTTCAAGTACAAGCTCGAAAGATGTTTTGACTCAATTTTCGTCATAAAAGAAGGCGATATGAGTTCTCATTCGCCAACAATTGTAGGTTGAAAATGTTATTCCTTGTAGGATTTCGAAGGATTTGGTATGGATTCCTGGAAGATAACTATTTTAAATGCGCTCGTGATCATTCAGGCAATGGATGAGTGTCTCATGATAAACGACCAAGATATTTGGGCTGCCCAACTGCTTGTAGATTTGAGGAATAGTGTGGTCAGTTCAAAGAGTTGTCTAGGAAAAGGTCATAACTTTCATGAATTTGGATCTACTCTTGCTATTCTTAATCATGGATGCATCATCCAATAAAGTAAAAATGATCCAAATTTCTCAAATCATTCCTCCTCCTTTATTTTCTAAAAAGACCAACTACGAAAAGAGACTAATAAAACTACAAAATCCTAAAACTTCAACTATCATAATGATTTAATGAAACCCTTCTACTCAATGCATATGAAAATTTGCTAAACTTTCCACACCTATACTTCAAAATGAATAAATAACTTTCTAGAAATTCTACCCACCTCTTTCCTTTTTAATTCTATCGACCACTTATTCATGGCTCAAAAGTGATCCAATTGCTGCAAACTCACATTGTAATCCACTTGAACACTTTTTCAAAGTTAGTTTATGTGGATATTTGTTGCTTAGTGGCTTTTTTTTATTGAAAATTTTGAAATTTTTTCTAGGTAATGATTTTCTTTGTGACTTGTGGTTGTATTAAAAAATTTCACAAATTTTAGTTTTGAAATGTTGAGGTTTTTGACTTCATTTTTATCTAGATCCATTCTAGAATATTTAAACATTACTGGCTTGTAATCGGAAATGTGTGTTAATTGGCCTTGGGCATTTACAATAGAACTAACAATGGTGTCTAGGGAGGTGGCTAATGATAGTCATGAGGACACTCTGTTATTTATAAGTCTTGTATAAGAGTCCTTAGAGACTTTAACCCTACATCAATTTCAATGTTTATGGCTATCAGTTTTGGGTTGAGATTTTTTGTGTCTTTGTGTGGTGATGTTGGGTTTGGGTTTTTTCCATGCTTTGTGTTAATTAAGTGTGTTGTAATTTAATCCGAGAAAATTAAATTATAATTTTTTTATAATTTAAAAAAATTACGATAAAAAACAATCAAATTTAATCAAAATACTTACTTGGAACCAATTGATGACCAGATGAGCGTAGTGTTGCAATTTTTTGTTAATCTCTTCTCAAATTTATCTCTTGAATTTGCTCAATAACCCCTAAAAAGAGTGGCATTGTTTGTTTGTAACAATGGATTGTCCATGGAATTTCCCAATTTAAAATCACAAGAACACATGTATGTTCCTACAACGTGCACGCCTTCTTAGGAATGCCTACTTGGCACTGATTTGACAACCTTTGTGGTTGTTCATCTGTGTGGGAGTACCTAGTGAATTAATGTCATGATAGACAATTTGTAAAACATAATTGGATAAAAGAATTTGTCATATTTTTTATACTAAGAAGGCGGAGGATAAAAAACACCCTCTTGAAATGTGTGGCATATCCCACATTAAATCTCAATTTAAAAATATTTTCAACAATACCAATCTTCCTAATATTTTAAATTATTAAAATTATGGACATTTAGAAAATATTCTCTTATATATTCTCAAACACATCAATTTTTTTTTTTTAAGAAATCAATTAATTTCTTCCCTTTTTCTCTTAACATAGAAACATTAACAATATTCATTATCATTATCAATATAATAAAATAAAAATAAAAATAATTAATATTATTATTAATATTAACAAATTTCATATTAAGCATTTTAAAATTTATATAAATATTAGTATTTGAGATAGTTATCTATCACAAAAACATTTGTGATGATTGATATATGTAATCGGGAACACTAGTGTTTTCCACACTACTACATATATCTATCAATCGCCACTAATGCAATTGTGCCAGTTATTTAAAAAAATAAAAAATGCATATACCACATTACTTAGTCTATGTATTTTAAATACTCACACGTATATGCAGATCTATCCATACATTTTAATAAAAATTAGGATAACATACTAAGAACACATGTTTCTTTATTTAATTTATTAGTTGAAATTGAGGACTCCAAGTTGTAAGGATACTTCTTTAAATTAAATAAATTAAATAGTTTGGTTGATCATGTGAGTAAGAGAGTCTTTTTTTCATAAAGAAATCTCATATATCAATATCAATTTAATGTGGTTGTAATTTTATAATCAAATTATTATTATTTGTTTTAATTAAATTATATAATTGAAAAGTTTGCTCAATTACTTATATAATAATTTTTTTCTAACTTGATAAAATATTTTAGTTTATTTATGGAGTTAAGTATAAGTATAATATGGAGCATAGGAAAAGACAATATATGACATTGATCTTTCTGGTGTTATAGTAAGACTTAAAATTTCTTTTGATTGGATAAGAGCCACTATTCCTCAAATGTAGGAAAATAGGTTAATGCCACATGACAAAGGCTAATGGAATGAATGGAATCTACCCCTTACAAACGAATAATGAGTCATTTTAGGTAGTATGATTTTCCTTAAATAACTACTATCAAAAAATTAAAAATAACACAACCAAATAAGAGTGGTTGATATATGCCAATAGACATGAGTCACACCTCTATAGACATGAGTCACACCTCTACTATAATTAAATTTTTTTATAATAAAATTAATAAATTAATTTAATTTCAACATCAAAATAATTATTTGAAATTTAATTACTTGTTTTCTTAAACTTTTATAGATTAGTTATCTTATTAAAATTTCACATTCCAAATTACTTAAGTTAATTGTATTGCAGCAGCCAAGCTTTCACTAGACTATTTATATTTCAAATCACCTATCTGGGTAAATTTAAACTTAAATAAGCATATAGGTGTTTGAACTTGTGAAATCAAAGTTTAATGTTAGTTACCTAATAAACACATAGACAATTAGATAATAATTAAAATAAAATAGTTTATCACCTTTGACTTATTACATTAAAACTATCTTATACTATTATATTATATTCACATAGAAGTCCAAGAAGTTAACAAATACCAAATTATAAGAGCTATACACACGTTAATTGATATTTTTATTAAACTTGGTAGGGATTCCCTTGTTTTTAAATATTTTAAAGCTACAAATGTCTTTCTATATTAAAAATCCAAAAAGCTAAAAACTTTACAAAGAAGTCCAAGAAGTTAACACATACCAAATTATAAGAATTATACATATATTAATTGACATTTTCATTAAACTTGGTAGGGATTCCCTTGTTTTTAAATATTTTAAAGTTACAAATGTCTTTTTCTATTAAGTTGCGAAAACGCTAAAAATAACTCGCAGTAGACTATCAATCTTTTAAAGATACCAAGGGAATTATGTATTAAGTCACCAAAACGCTTAAACTAACTCTCCATGTAAGTTGTGACGCGATGTCTCATCATGGAAAAGTAGACTATCTGAAATGATCTTCTTCAGATACTTCCATCTGTCAAATAAACAATGAACTATGTATTTGACAATTATCTAGGTAAGTAATCTGAATACTTAATGTACTCAGTAATTGATCATACAAAGTGACCTTTTACACACTCACACTCACAAAATAATAAATATAGCATACATAATCATACATAATCAATTCTAGATGAGTTTGAGAGGCTCTGTATTAAATTCATCTAGAAGAATCTCGTGAGACTTCATAGAAAATACCCTGTTGATCTTCAAATAATGTAATGTTGGTTCATTCCTTTAGTGTTCCTTTTAACAAATCTCTAGCACAAATTTTTCAATTTAATACTATATGTCATTCTCTTTGACAATAGAAACATTCAATTGAAGCCTTATTTTTATTCATTCTCTCCTTAGAGAATAGTGAAATTTCATCTTTTCCATTGAATTTAGTGTCTCCTTCCTACATCCTCTTTCTTCTGCTATGAGTGATGCTTTTATTTCATCCATATTTTTTGAGGGCATTTGAATTAAAGTAAAAATAACATTATCATAGTTTGATGATAGACTATTTAATAATATTTATTTTAAATCATCTTCATCTACCTCAATGCCAGTGTAATTCCAACTCTCTTATAAGAGATTTTAACTCATTAATGTGAGAAGACAAAGATATCCCTTCATGAATTTTAAGTTTGAACAATTATAATTTTAAGGTAAGGGTGAAATCATGAAGATGGGTTACACTTTTGCTTGTTTTATGAAAAAAAAAAACTGTATTTTCACAAGTTATTCAACTTCCGACATACAAAAGTATTTTTTTTATTTAGAATTTCACTTTACAGTAAAAACAAAACTTGTGAAGAATTGTGTTAGCTTTCCAATGACTATTTTTCAATTTTTTTTTATCATGATTTGATATGTCAATTTGACAATTGTTTAACAGTATGTTCCTTAAACATGAAATGAATGATAATGAGTTACTTATTTCTACAACAATGTATCTATTATTAAACTTATGTTTCTAAGAAACAAAATATACCGCAACAATCTACAGAGACTCTATTTTATTATGACTATTATTTTGAATTTAACGGATGAATATTATAATTTCTAGAATTTTTTTAAGTTGACTAAGCTGAAAACGTTGCAGATTTTAAACACATATTTTTCTACACATTGTATCTATCTTAATTTTTACTTAAAACTAAAATCTATATATACCCTTTTGAAAAGAACAGTTTAAGGATTATGAATATATTTTTTTTCGAATTTTTCACTGTATATATTTAGAGATACCGATATTTCATTTCACCGAATCATAATGTCTACTGGAAATATTATGTAGTGAATTTTTTTAAAAATTAAATAAAATTAGATAAAAATAAAGAAAATGAAAACAAATTATAAGAATTGAAAGTAGATTCAATTTTGGAAATGCTGGTGTCATTTTCGAAACCAAATTCTCAATGTT
>ML811986.1:18404-33195 GCA_009831015.1 Picea engelmannii
TTAAGAAAAAGACCCTAAGAATAAAAATAAAAATTTAAACAAAAACCCACTTAAGTAATGGTTTAGTCTTCATAAAATTCTTGGGGTAAATGAAGAGGGTATGAATTTAATTAAAATTAATGGATTTAAAATTTGCAAAGAAGAAATTATTTCTTAACTTGTGAAAGTACAAAAGATATTAAATAAATAATAAAAGGGAAGGATTTAATAGCGCAACTGTCATTTTGGCTTTAATAAAAATGGGAAAGAAGGGAAAAATAAGAATTAGGAAATTAAGGAATGGGGAAACATAATAAAGGAAGGAAGGGAACTTATGGTAAAAAGCAAGGTCAACATAGTAAGGAATCGGCAATAAAGAACCTTCTAATCTGAACTAAATGAGAAACATCTTTTAGGGAAGGTATTTAAAACATGTAAGGGGATTTAGGAACACCTAGGAGTAATTTTAGGAGCAACTTTAGGTGGGTGAGGGAAATGAGTCATTTAATAAATTAAAGAAAATAAATTTTGGAGGAAAGTGGGGGATGAATGACACTTGTACGATGGAGAAATTTTAGATGTTTTCATTAAAACTTAAATTAAAAAGGGATTTAGGGAAAATTTGAAGGGATAAAACTCTATAAAAGAAAGGGAAGATGAGGAAGAAAAGGAACCGGCTGTAAGCATAACGTTACGCTGTCGAATTGTGACTTCACTGATTACTTGTGGAGAGTTGGGATTTTCCAGCTTGGATAGGAGTGGTAGCTCGGCCTTGCGAGGTGAGCTGGGAAGCTAGACGAACCATCTGGATTGTGTGTGGCCCCTTTGCGTCTCAGGGGGCTAAGGGGGAAGCAGAGTACCCCTAGCGTTGGCTGGGAGGTACCGGTGAGGTCTCGGCGGTCGGCGAGTGGGAGCGGCACGGAGCTAGAGCGTGGGATAGCGTCTTCGGGTTGTTCACCGTCGGTCACAGGTACGCAAGTGCGTTGTTGGTTTATGAGTTAGAATAAAAGAAAAAATTTGTTAATTTTTGGCATGTGATTCCTTGATGACGAAGTTGTGCTGAGTTTGGATAGTAGTTTTACTTTTTTATTTAGAATCTAGGCCAACTTAGAGGTAGTTTAGTTGCGCCCTTTAGTAATAATTTTGGATGAGTTTAAGTGGTGTGTAGGTTCTTTTTCTGAAGTGTCTACCGCTGTCCTTATCTGTTTAAAGATCGTACACCCTTTTCTGTAGCGTAACCCCTGAACTTATCGGTCAAGGCTGAAATTCTCATTCCTTCTCTGCGATTTTTAAAAGTTTAAGGGATAATGATTTTGTATGCATTCTTCTGCATTTTTTTTTTCTGACTGTGATGCTTTTGCGCTATTCGTTTCTTCCCTTGGAGTTTAGAATCCTCGTCCTTCAGTTTACATTTTTTTTTAAAAGAAAACCTTGGAATTCGGCGACCTGGGTAAAATCCGTAGTTACTCTGCGCTTAGTGGGAAAACTGATAAATGAGCCCTGTCGTTAATGTTGAATGGCGAATGCACCCTTGGTTGATTTAGTCTAGTCGTAGGCAATTGTTGATGTTTTTTTTGCTGGGCAAATTGCCAGCAGGGAAGTTTTCTTTTACCTTGGGTCTTTTATTTCTATACCGTCTCAGACAGTTTGTTGTCAGTCACCACACCTAGAATTCCAGAAATTTCTAACCTCGGGTGGGTATACTTTGATTCCATTCCAAATCTTAATCACCATTTTCCTTGTTCTTTAATTCACTGTAATTCCTGTGTATGTATATTTTGGGGGGATAGCGTTTTTCCTTCTCTGTTCGCACCTGTTTCACCCACCCCTACGCGGCCCTCACACCGCTTGCTCTTCACGACTGAGGCTCTCTACACATTATCGACACGTCGATTCCTCAACAAATCCCACAGGTTTTATCCACGACCTCGGGCGTATTCACACGCTTTTGGTGGCTGCGTTTGATGAGCTGTCTACGGTGCCAAGTTCTGTCCATGGGCATTATCACCAAGTGAGCTGAATCCGCTTCCTCGCTATGTATGATCCTCTTAAACCCCACGTATTGGTTCTTCAACGCAGGTAATTTCGCCCTTTATTTGTTAACGACAGCTGGTAAAAGATGTCAAAAGGTTAAATATCCAATGATTTTCTAAGTTGGTAGTTTCTATTATTATATATTGTTTCTAATTAGCGCCGATTGTTAGCACTAGACGCAGTGTTGAAGCCCACGACTGGTGCTAAGGTCAGGTCGTGAACAATGGCGCGACTGGAAGAAACGTCATGGCAATTTATACCTCTGTTTACCACTTTTATTGGGCATGGGAACGACAACTGTACTAAATCTTAGTTAGCATTCCTACCAGTAGCAGTCGTCGCCCTTCGGCAATAAACAGGGTACGATTCCCTTTGTTCTAAAATTTTTACCTTAGTTGAATATTGTTGTTCTCTCCTTAAATATCAATTAACAGTTTACAGTTTTTAAATGTACCTCTAATTTAGAACGATTGCAGTGTTTTACCAGTTGTTCAACTTTACTATTTACCATTCGATTTTCCCTTTTATGTGAACTTTAGGGTTCTACCGTTTACAATTCAGAATGACGTTGGTTCTGTAATCATTAGAAATATTATAGAATCTCGAGGTTTACATTGAAAGGACAGAGATCTGGGAAATTTATTCACATTCTACCTCTAACCTATAGCCCTCGATTTTTAACCATAATTGAACATCCAACACTTGTTGGTCTAAGAATTGCTAAATTTTTCATCATCTATTCCAATCATTGTAATAGTTCATTGTGTGCATTTATTCCAAATCTTGGGATTTGTTGATTAGCTTTTTCTGTGTTAAAACAACGCCTTAATTATAAGAACAGGTGTAAGGAAGTATGGTTCTATGCGCTGTATTAGTTTTCATATATGTGTGGTTTATTAGTAAGGAAATGCAAATCTTATTGTTGGGTTGACTGTTCTAGAACGATGCAAACATGGGTTGTATATTTTAATTATTTTGACCCGTTTAAGAACAGCACCAGGTGGATTAAATTTTATTGTTATAAACTAAGGAAAGAATTGTTTTTTGTGTTTTAGAAAAAGCACTAAGGTATTCTATTTTAAAGAGGAAATTGTTAAGCCTTGTGATATTAAGAAGGGAATTGTTATAAATTAAGGAAGGAACTGTGTATGTTATGTTTTAAAGGAAGGAACTAATGTATTTTATTTTAAGAAACCATTGTGGTAATTAAGTTAAGCTTGGTATATTTTAGAAAGGCATTGTTTTATTTTAAGTTAAGTATTGTGATATTTTAAGTAACCATGGATTAGCCTTAGTATTTTAAAATGTAATTTTTATGCTCTTAACTTCACTTGAGGTTGGATTTTTTATTGGGATGATGGTCTAGATATGTTATGTTGCACCCTAGTAGTTGTTTCTCTTGGTGCATTGTGGCGGCATGATTCCTTATGATTGGATCATGATGTGCAATGATCAACGAGTGTGTATAACAACTGGGCCTTGGGGAATGTGCCTCACATTGGCGTTGATGTCGATTATTGAATCAATGTATGGTATTATGTGTTGTAATGCATGATTGTGTTATGTTATCGCCGCCATGAATGTTCATAGTATGTGTGTCGTTTTGGCTGGATGTGCTGAATAATCTTATTGTTGTCTTTCAGCTTAGTCATTTGGGCTTGTTGTGTCGGGTAGGATGTAGACACCTCCATGTTCTCCGTTGGGTTCCTTCTGCAGGGTTCTTTTATTTGATTGGATTGGAGTTGGGCTGTTAAATTTAGGGTTAATAAAGTTGTTGTTATTTCTGTGTTGACGTTTAGGGTCGGGTTAATTTCAGGGTTAGTACTATAATTGGAATTGTCCAAACCCACAATTGTATGATATCGGACTCTTTGATTTGATAAATCTAGTCACTCTGTATATAAGTCTGTGTGGGTGATTATTTTCTGTGTAAAGAATCCAGTGCTGTATCAAGAGTCTTGGGCCCTTTAAAGGCAGGGTTTCCACTCTTGCGACACACCTGATGGAGATTACTAGTTTCTGCCTGAGCAGTCGGCCAGGAGCCTATATGACCTTCTCTCTCTCCAGAGCAGAGAACTAAGATTAAACGCCTTGCTTTCGTGTGCATAAATAGTGAAATCTACTACTATGGATTCTTCCTTCTGTGTTCATACTGTACATAACCCAGTTGTCGTTTAATGCTTGCAGTTACTTGTTGTATGCCTTATGTCTTCTTGTTGTGATCATCGTGGTTGCATCTTGTTAGTCGTCGAGTGGCGACGTAGAGTCAAGTGTGTCTGTTTCCTTTTTACACGCGCGCACACACCTTAAAAAAAAAATAAAAAAATTCACCTGTTATTAGAGTTGTTGTCGTAATGAGGAGGTCCTTTACATATGGTATCAGAGCCGGTATGACCCGTGACTTGGGATTCTCTACGACTTTCGTTGACATGAATTGATTTGATTATATTGTTGCTGATCGAGTTGATTGTGTGCATGACGGTAATCATGGTTAGAGGACGCCATGGAGGCAGACGACGGGGTGCTAGGGGAGGAGGCGTGACGCCTCCAGTAGCATCGACGCCTGAGGGGTCTAACCCCCAGCGAGGCGAGCAGGTTCTCGGAAAAGAGCAAATAGCAGTTGGAGACGTGGTCGGGATGATGAGATATTTTTAGCGCATGTCCGAGGCACTGATCAGTCGCCTGGACATAGATGAGGCCAGGGCGCCGGCACCTGCTAAGGTTCCATCGCGCGCACCGGCTGTTACTGGTAGCATTCACCGTGAACTCAAGAAGGTTAAATTTCCCGAGTTCTTTGGTGCCCCGGATGGCACTGCCGCTGAGGCATGGTTGGAGAATATGGCGATGTGCTTTGCACTTCGCGATTATACCTCCAACATGAAGGTCCGCATGGTGGTCTTTCAACTGAAGGGGAGTGATCTTCTATGGTGGAAGACGCTCCTGCCGCAACTGAA
Source organism: Picea engelmannii (assembly GCA_009831015.1). Taxonomy (NCBI): domain Eukaryota; kingdom Viridiplantae; phylum Streptophyta; class Pinopsida; order Pinales; family Pinaceae; genus Picea; species Picea engelmannii. The sequence goes on from ML811986.1 coordinate 23,372, forward strand.
CATGGCTATTGAAGATGTGTCATGGGAACTGTTCGAGGAACGGTTCTGAGAGAGGTACCTTTCAGAGGAATTCATTGAGCGTCAGCTCAATGAGTTCAATGCATTACGATTGGGAGGTCATACGGTGCCTGAGTATGAGGCACGTTTTATGGAGCTGCTCTGGTATGTTCTGCACCTTAACACTGAGAAGCTCAAGGTCAACAGGTTTGTGGTTGGCCTTAACGGCAGCCTGTGTACAAAGGTTAGGATATTGATGCCTCAAACCTTGCACGACGCTATCCAAAAGGCCCTCATAGCAGAGGAGGAGCTTATCAGTGGGGGTCAGACCAGGACTCCAACGATACTAGCAGGGCAGGGTTCATCTGGTACACCACAACATCAGAACCCAGTGAGACATATGCCGAGATATCATGGCTTCCATAGAGGATCCACTTTCACTACACCCCGACGACCGTCGCCTCAGCAGCGGGCACCTTATCGGGGACCACAGCACCAACAACAGTGTCGCCGCAGTAGAAATAGTCTAGGCCTGTTCAGCAGAACAGACCAGGGTTCCAGGCGAGTGGGCCATCATCTTCTACTTCGGGTACCAGGACTACTGGGCCAAGGAAGGGGTGTTGGACGTGTGGGGAGCCACACTACCAACACGACTGTCCTGTGGAGAGGACCAGAGTGTCTGGATTAGCCAGACCCACTACCGTGGGAGATATGGGCAAGGCCCATCAGATTCATGCAGCGGTGAATAACCACCAGGCAGAGCACCAGTTAATTGTGCTCGAGACGACAGGTATTGTCGCTGACCAGACCCTTAGTATTTTGATAGACCCAGGTGCTATTGAGAGTTTCATCTCTGGTGAAGCGCTAAGAAGGATTAAGGTAAAGGTCGTTGAACAAGATGAGTTTAGCTTCATGGAGATGGCTTCAGGAGCCAAACGGAAGGTTGGAGGAAAAGTTACGGGTTGTTCCCTTAACCTGAGAGAGTTTGTCACGAGGATCAACTTGTACATCATGATCTTAGGATCTTATGACATCGTGATCGGTATGGATTGGTTGGAATCACATGAGGTGATACTCAACTGTAAGACGAAATGGTTGAGCTTGGTTGATGACGAAGGATAGAGACATGTGATTGTAGGACGGAACCAGGGAGTCTCCCTAGGGTTCGTCTCTTCCTTACAGTTACGGAAGAGTATGCGCAAGGGCTGCAAGCATTATGCGATCCTTGCGCTAAATGAAAAGGGAGTAGCGGAAGGTCTAGAACACCTTCCAGTGGTGAAGGAGTTTGTGGGTGTAATTCCAGAGGAGTTACCTGGGATGCCGCCGGAAAGGGAATTGGAGTTTACCATAGACCTGAAACCGAGGACCAAACCGATAGCAAGAACTCCTTATTGGATGTCGACCCCGTAGTTGCAAGAGTTGAAAATGCAACTGAAGGAGTTGCTGGACCTAGGATTGATACGTCATAGTGTGTCACCGTGGGGTGCACCTGTTATTTTCATTCGAAAGGACGGATCGTGGAGGATTTTCATTGAATACTGTCAACTAAAAAATGCTACGATCAAGAATCAGTATCCCTTGCCCAGAATTGATGATCTGTTCGATCAAATGAAGGGTGCGACAGTGTTCTCCAAGATTGATTTGCGATCCGGGTATCACCAGTTACGGATCAAGGAGGATGATGTCCCTAAGACCGCCTTTAAGACGAGATTTGGACATTACGAGTTTACTATTTTATCGTTTGGATTGACAAACGCCCCAGGGGTATTCATGAGTTTGATGAACGGAGTGTTCTGCGAGTACTTGGACAAGTTCGTCCAAGTATTTATTGACGATATTTTGATCTACTCTCGGACGACGGAGGAGCATGACGAGCATTTGCACTTGGTACTACAGTGCCTGCGAGAGCACAAATTGTATGGAAAGTTGTCCAAATTATCTTTTAATCAATCGAGGATTCACTACTTAGGGAATGTCATCTCCGGTGAAGGTATCACCGTGGACCCAGCCAAGGTTGAGGCTATTATGGAATGGCCTGTGCCGACGAATGTCATATAAGTGCGTAGCTTTATGGTTTTAGCAGGATACTATCGACGGTTGTCGAGGGATTTTCGAAGATAGAAAATCCGATCACGAAATTGCAGAAGAAAAACAAGAAGTTTGTTTGGACCGAAAAATGCACGGAAGCATTCCAAAGGCTGAAAGAGTTGTTGACCACAGCACCGATACTAAAGGCCCCTGACATGGACGCGGACTTCTTGGTATGCACAGATGCATCCAAGGAGGGTTTGGGCAGAGTCTTGATGCAAGACGAACGAGCAATTGCTTACATTTCGAGAAAACTGAGAAGGCATGAGGAGAACTGCGTGACGCACGATTTGGAGTTATTAGCCATTGTACATGCCTTGAAGGTTTGGAGACACTACCTTGTGGGACGAAAAATTTGAACTAAGGACTGATCATTGTGGACTACAACACTTTTTACGCAAAGCGACCTGAACGTGCGACAACGATGTTGGTCGAAATTGCTTAGCGCGTACAACTTGAGATTTCTTACATAAAGGGAACAGTGAATCGAGTGGCAGATGCTTGAGTCAGAGGCCACGCATATTTTCGGTGTTGCCTCTTCAGACAAATCTATGAGAAAAGATTCTAACTTTACAGCATGACAACGACTGGTACAAAGAGGTCAAGGGTTTTATTGGACAAAACACAATGATGGTACCACGATGTGAGGGATTTTCATTTGATACCAATGGTTTATTGAGGTTTAAAAGTCGGATTTATGTACCGCCACACGACGAGTTGAGGATGTTGATCTTGAGTGAGGCTTATAGAGCAGTTTACATGGCTCACCTGGGAGTCACGAAGATGAGGGCAGACCTTAAACTCTTATTCTTCTGGAGGGGAATGAAGGCCGAAATAGTTAACTATGTGGCCAAGTGTCTGGAGTGTCAGCAGGTAAGGCTAAACATTAGACACCCAGCAGGATTACTACAACCACATGCCATTCCAGAATCGAAATGGGAATTTATTCCGATGGATTTTATTGTTGGATTTCCACTGACAGCAAGGAGACACAACTTGATTTTTGTAATAGTAGACACTCTGACAAAGAGTGCTCACTTTATTCCTATGCGTACAACGTATCAGGCACCTGACATAGCTAGAGTTTTCATCAGTGAGATTGTGAGGCTGCATGGTGTGCCTAAGAGGATTATATCCGATCGAGGATCGGTGTTTACTAGACGATTTTGGACGAGTTTCCAAGAGGCCTTGGGAACTCAACTTAACTTTAGTATTGCATATCACCCAGAGACTGACAGACAGACCGAACGAATGAACCAAACTTTGGAAGACATGTTCGCATGTACGTGATGGACCAACAAAACCATTGGGAGGAATTCTTGCCTCTAGTAGAGTTCGCTTACAACAACAGTTACCAGAGTACCATTAAGATGGCGCCTTTTGAGTTTATTTATGGGCGACCGTGTCAGATGCCCTTGAGTTGAGATCGTCTTGAGGATAGGGTCCTGGTGGGACCAGAAGCAATCCAAGAAATGGAAGAGCAAATGCAAACCATAAGACAAAGTATTAAAGAAGCGCAGGATCGACAAAAGAGTTACGCCGATGCGCACCGAGTCAACCATAGTTATGAGGTCGGCGATCGATTCTTCTTGTGGGTTAAACCGCATAAGAGTTCGATCAAGTTTGGAAAGGGAGATAAACTCTCTCCTAGGTTCGTGGGACCTTTCGAGATTGTGGAGAGAAAGGGGCCTGTGGCCTATTGACTAGCCTTGCCTGATTCTTTGAGGCGTATGCACAATGTTTTTCATGTATCTGTTTTGAGACACTATATTAGTGATCCTACACATGTGATTGACATGAGTTCCTTGCAGGTATCAGATGAGGTAGCGCTCACGGCTAAGCCGGTCCGCATATTAGATCATCGCGTTCGATAGTTACGACGTCGAATGGTAGATCAAGTCAAGGTCCAGTGGGACAATTATAGTCCACACTCGACGACCTGGGAGGACGCATATGATATGCGCCAACAGTTCCCATTTTTGTTTGATAGATAGACTTATGATAACTGTGGTACTTTTATTTCAGCATTTATACTGAGAAACTTCGGGACGAAGTTTAGACCAAGAGGGGGTGTATGTAACATCCCTCTCTGGCGCACTGAGAAAACTTATTCTTTGAGGACACTTGGTCGCAAGTGATCTGGACTTTTATGATGTTAAAACATTTATCCTTGATTATGATGCGTTATGATAGATGACACGATGTTTTACTGCTTTGACGTAGACAGGTGCTATTGACTCAGTTTTATTGAGTGTGCAGGGTTTTGGACCTTGAGGATGCAAAGGCATCGGTGGAACCCCTTGGACTCCGGATTGAGTCAGGGAGTGTGCTATTTGGGTTGATTTATTTACTGTGATATTTCATTGATTTGATGATATGATGTTGACATGTTCTGACATGATTGTTGATGATGCAGGCTGATGATAGCTTGTCGACCAGACTCACATATGGAGTAAAGGGGCCACACAAAATTTCCAGAGAGGTTGAGGGAGAGGTGTGGACAACAGCCCTGCCACAACCTACTAGCACTCCCGCCGTGGCTCGAACTGTAGGTTAATGATTACCTAGTTCGAGAGGATCCACGATGCCATGAGGGAAGACTGTGACAGTCGCTCACGATGATTCTAAGGGGCACGCAATAAGGCGGGGGCCTTATTCCTTAGAGCCCTTAGTCTCCCACAAGTTCACATGGCGGAGTGTTGACTCCAGGGGTTATAGATGTCTACCAATCAGTCAAGTTGGCGAGTGGCACCCTTGGAGCACGTGGTGCATCCTGAAGGGCATGTCGCACAAAAGAAACACAAGTTGGTGAGTGGCACCCTTGGAGCACGTGGTGCATCCTGAAGGGCACGTCGCGCAAAAGAAACACAAGTTGGCGAGTGGCACCCTTGGAGCACGTGGTGCATCCTGAAGGGCATGTCGCGCAAAAGAAACACAAGTTGAGTTGCACCCTTAGAGCACGTGGTGCGTCCTGAAGGGCACGTCGCATTGATGTTGAGGAAGGAACAATCCTGGATGGCCCTAAGACTTTTAACACCTTAAGAAATTCTTAAAACGACTTCCCTAAATAATTGTCACCCAGTTCAGAATCTAAGTCCTAAGTCTAAAATTTCTCTAGGGTAAAAAATTTTAGTCTAACTTTAAGAAAAAGACCCTAAGAATAAAAATAAAAATTTAAACAAAAACCCACTTAAGTAATGGTTTAGTCTTCATAAAATTCTTGGGGTAAATGAAGAGGGTATGAATTTAATTAAAATTAATGGATTTAAAATTTGCAAAGAAGAAATTATTTCTTAACTTGTGAAAGTACAAAAGATATTAAATAAATAATAAAAGGGAAGGATTTAATAGCGCAACTGTCATTTTGGCTTTAATAAAAATGGGAAAGAAGGGAAAAATAAGAATTAGGAAATTAAGGAATGGGGAAACATAATAAAGGAAGGAAGGGAACTTATGGTAAAAAGCAAGGTCAACATAGTAAGGAATCGGCAATAAAGAACCTTCTAATCTGAACTAAATGAGAAACATCTTTTAGGGAAGGTATTTAAAACATGTAAGGGGATTTAGGAACACCTAGGAGTAATTTTAGGAGCAACTTTAGGTGGGTGAGGGAAATGAGTCATTTAATAAATTAAAGAAAATAAATTTTGGAGGAAAGTGGGGGATGAATGACACTTGTATGATGGAGAAATTTTAGATGATTTCATTAAAACTTAAATTAAAAAGGGATTTAGGGAAAGTTTGAAGGGATAAAACTCTATAAAAGAAAGGGAAGATGAGGAAGAAAATGAACCGGCTGTAAGTGTAACTTTACACTGTCGAATTGTGACTTGACTAATTACTTGTGGAGAGTTGGGATTTTCCAGCTTGGATAGGAGTGGTAGCTCGGCCTTGCGAGGCGAGCTGGGAAGCTAGACATACCATCTAGATTGTGTGTGGCCCCTTTGCGGCTCGGGGGGGCTAAGGGAGAAGCATAGTACCCCTAGCGTTGGCTGGGAGGTACCGGTGAGGTCTCGGCGGTCGACGAGCGGGAGTGGCACGAAGCTCGAGCGTGGGATAGCGTCTTTGGGTTGTTCACCGTCGGTCACAGGTACGCAAGTGCGTTGTTGGTTTATGAGTTAGAATAAAAGAAAAAAATTGTTAATTTTTGGCATGTGATTCCCTGATGACGAAGTTGTGCTGAGTTTGGATAGTAGTTTTACTTTGTTATTTAGAATCTAGGCCAACTTAGAGGTAGTTTAGTTGTGCCCTTTAGTAATAATTTCGGATGAGTTTAAGTGGTGTGTAGGTTCTTTTTCTGAAGCATCTACCGCTGTCCTTATCTGTTTAAAGATCGTATGCCCTTTTCTGTAGCGTAACCCCTGAACTTATCGTTCAAGGCTGAGATTCTCATTCCTTCTCTGCGATTTTTAAAAGTTCAAGGGATAACGATTTTGTATGCATTCTTCTGCATTTTTTTTTCTGACTGTGATGCTTCTGCACTTTTCGTTTCTTCCCTTGGAGTTTAGAATCCTCGTCCTTCAGTTTACATTTTTTTTAAAAAGAAAACCTTGGAATTCGGCGACCTGGGTAAAATCCGTAGTTACTCTGCGCTTAGTGGGAAAACTGATAAATGAGCCCTGCCATTAATGTTGAATGGCGAACACACCCTTGGTTGATTTAGTCTAGTCGTAGGCGATTGTTGATGTTTTTTTTGCTGGGCAAATTGCTAGTAGGGAGGTTTTCTTTTACCTTGGGTCTTTTATTTCTCTACCGTCTCAGACAGTTTGTTGTCCGTCACCACACCTAGAATTCCAGAAATTTCTGACCTCTGGTTAGTATACTCTGATTCCATTCCAAATCTTAATCACCGTTTTCCTTGCGCTTTAATTCACTGCAATTCCTGTGTATGTATATTTTGGGGGGGTAGCGTTTTTCCTTCTCTGTTCGCACCTGTTTCACCCACCCCTACGCGGCCCTCACACTGCTTGCTCTTCACCACTGAGGCTCTCTACACATTATCGACACGTCGATTCCTCAACAAATCCCACAGGTTTTATCCACGACCTCGGGCGTACTCGCACGCTGTTGGTGGCTGCGTTTGATGAGATGTCTGCGGAGCCAAGTTCTGTCCATGGGCGTTATCACCGAGCGAACTGAATCCGCTTCCTCGCTCTATATGATCCTCTTAAACCCCACGTATTGGTTTTTCAACGCAGGTAATTTCGCCCTTTATTTGTTAACGACAACTGGCAAAAGATGTTGTTAGAAGGTTAAATATCTAGCGATTTTCTAAGTTGGTAGTTTCTATTATTATATATTGTTTCTAATTAGCGTCGATTGTTAGCACTAGACGCAGTGTTGAAGCCCGCGACTAGTGCTTAGGTCAGATCGTGAACAATGGCGCGACTGGCAGAAACGTCATGGCAATTTATACCTCTGTTTACCACTTTATTGGGCGTGGGAACGACAGCTGTACTAAATCTTAGTTAGCATTCCTACCAGTAGCAGTCGTCGCCCTTCGGCAATAAACGGGGTACGATTCCCTTTGTTCTAATTTTTTTACCTTAGTTGATTATTGTTGTTCTCTCCTTAAATATCAATTAACAGTTTACAGTTTTTAAATGTACCTCTAATTTAGAACGATTGCGGTGTTTTACCAATTGTTCAACTTTACTATTTACCATTCGATTTTCCCTTTTATGTGAACTTTAGGGTTCTACCGTTTACAATTCAGAATGACGTTGGTTATGTAATCATTAGAAATATTATAGAATCTCCAGGTTTACATTGAAAGGACAGAGATCTGGGAAATTTATTCACATTCTACCTCTAACCTATAACCCTTGCTTTTTAACCATAATTGAACATCCAACACTTGTTGGTCTAATAATTGCTAACTTTTTCATCATCTATTCCAATCATTGTAATAGTTCATTGTGTGCATTTATTCCAAATCTTGACATTTGTTGATTAGCTTTTTTTGTGTTAAAACAACGCCTTAATTATAGGAACAGGTGTAAGGAAGTATGGTTCTATGTGCTGTATTAGTTTTCATATATGTGTGGTTTATTAATAAGGCAATGCAAATCTTATTGTTGGGTTGACTGTTCTAGAATGATGCAAACATGGGTTGTATATTTTAATTATTTTGACCTGTTTCAGAACAACGCCAGTGATGGCAGGAAAAGTATATATGGTTTAACATCGTCAGGTGGATTAAATTTTATTGTTATAAACTAAGGAAAGAATTGTTTTTTGTGTTTTAGAAAAAGCACTAAGGTATTCTATTTTAAGGAGGAAATTGTTAAGCCTTGTGATATTAAGAAGGGAATTGTTATAAATTAAGGAAGGAACTGTGTATGTTATGTTTTAAAGGAAGGAACTAATGTATTTTATTTTAAGAAAGCATTGTGGTAATTACGTTAAGCTTGGTATATTTTAGAAAGACATTGTTTTATTTTAACCTAAGTATTGTGATATTTTAAGTAACCATGGATTAGCCTTAGTATTTTAAAATGTAATTTTTATGCTCTTAACTTCACTTGAGGTTGGATTTTTTATTGGGATGATGGTCTAGATATGTTATGTTGCACCCTAGTAGTTGTTTTTCTTGGCACATTGTGGCGGCATGATTCCTTATGATTGGATCATGATGCGCAATGATCAACGAGTGTGTATAACAACCGGGCCTTGGGGCATGTGCCTCACATTGGCATTGATGTTGATTATTGAATCAATGTATGGTATTATGTGTTGTAATGCATGATTGTGTTATGTTATCGCCGCCATGAATGTCATAGTATGTGTGTCATTTTGGCTAGTTGCGCCGAATAATCCTATTGTTGTCTTTCAGCTTAGTCATTTGGTCTTGTTGTGTCGGGCAGGATGTAGACACCTCCATGTTCTCCGCTGGGTTCCTTCTGCAGGGTGCTTTTATTTGATTGGCTTGGGGTTGGGCTGTTAAATTTAGGGTTAATAAAGTTGTTGTTATTTCTGTGCTGACGTTTAGGGTCGGGTTAATTTCAGGGTTAGTACTATAATTGGAATTTTCCAAACCCACAATTGTATGATATCAGACTCTTTGATTTGATAAAGCTAGTCACTCTGTATATAAGTCTGTGTGGGTGATTATTTTCTGTGTAAAGAATCCAGTTCCGTATCAAGAGTCTCGGGCCCTTTAAAGGCAGGGTTTCCACTCTTGCGACACACCTGATGGAGATTACTAGTTTCTGCCTAAGCAGTCGACCAGAAGCCTATATGACCTTCTCTCTCTCCAGAGCAGAGAACTAAGATTAAACGCCCTGCTTTCCTGTGCATAAATAGTGAAATATACTACTATGGATTCTTCCTTCTGTCTTCGTACTGTACATAACCCAGTGGTCGTTTAATGCTTGCAGTTACTTGTTGTACGCCTTATGTCTTCTTGTTGTGATCATCGTGGTTGCGTATTGTTAGTCGTCAAGTGGCGACGTAGAGTCAAGTGTGTATGTTTCCTTTTTACACGTGCGCACACACCTTAAAAAAAAATAAAAAATTCACCTGTTATCAGAGTTATTGTCGTAACGAGGAGGTCCTTTACATTTATTTTACAAAAAAAAATGTGTTGGTGGAAATAAATGTGATCGTTGTGGAAATCTAAGTTTGTTTCATTCAAAGTATCATATTGATATGAATGATCAATCATTTTCTAATATAAGAGTCAATTGGAAAATATATGAATATTTGAGCAACACGACTCCACATTCTTCAAATGTTAT